>CM039122.1:27096471-27136361 GCA_022036555.1 Microstegium vimineum | reverse complement strand
GGACTAAGGTAATATGGGTGAGACTTTATTGCTAATTTTTCCATTCAAAAGAGAAGTATGATTGTTGTAGATTTAGTACTCTTAAAATATGAAGCATAGTAGCAACTCCTGATCCATCGAGCTAAGTTTGATTGTTTGCTCGGACGAGCAAAGGTTAAGCTTGGGGGATCTTGTTGGCACAAACTATGATCAACTTTTATACACTTAAAATGTTGCCATCAACCCAAGGATCAAGGATAAACAAACACATCATGAACATATTTTATCAAATAACCATCTCCACATGTCCATGAGTGTTTGAGTGCAGGAATGAACAAATAAAGAAAATGAGGGCCAGTGAGACCCACATAGGGGGTCGGCCGACCACGCTATGGGCCCACCATGCTCTCCCCTCTTGGCCATGATCCAAGAGAGGCACTCTAGAGTGGAATCCATCCATTGGATCACTCTGTGTTTCCTCTCAACGGTTCACAAGAATAGCACATGGATTAATGGGCCCACACCAAGGAGATAAACGTGACAAATACCTCAGGACCAACATCCAATATGTATGACAAGTGGGACTAGCACCTGGGAGGCCGAGGTGGGCCAGACACCCCAAAGGGGGTCGGCCAATCCACACATGGGCCCACCAGGCCCCCACTTGGTCCCTGACCAATGGGGCTACCTCCAGGAGGACAGAAGAGGGCCCACTGGCCATAGGGGGGATTGGCCGATCCACCCCTAGGTCGGTTGGATCCCTCCAACCGCCATATGCAACTCCCACATTTTGGATCACCAACACTCATGCCTTGGTCGGTTTCAAGGTCGGTTGATCCAAGGGTGGAGGATGGAAGGCCCTGGATCCCTGACGTGGCGCTGGAGTAGCCCCTACTCCCCCCCACTATAAATATAGAGGGCCATACCCCTCTCCCTACACATGGTGAAGAAGCCTACAAGCTCTATTCATTAGATTGTTCTAGGAGTTAGTCTAGAGTGGGAGTTAGAGTTGAGTCGAGCTGTGCTCGGGATTTCCGGAGTTGTCTTCTGGAGAGTCTGGTATAGCTCTTGTATCTTTCCTTCTTTGTAGGACTTTACCTTTATCAATATATTATCTTTTCTCTCTACTTTACTTAGTATTACTTTGAGCATTTCTATACTAGATATAGTCTTGCTATATGCTTTTGCCCTTTAATAGCCTTTATACCAATAGTCTGTGATCCTTGTGACCTTTCCTGTATGCGATCATTGCCTGTCATAGGGTGCTTTGATTATTTGATCGTAGTCAAAGTAGTAAGTTGTGTGTAAGCATGGTGCTTATACATCATCTTATCCTTGGTTATCGCTTGCTGCATGGATTGTTTGTGGTAGCTAGCAAGAGGTGACAACCTTGTCTAGTCGTTGTATTCCACCACCTGTTTATAGGCAAGTTCTTAAAAGGTAAGGCCCCCGTAATAAGGGGGCGCGGTCCGGTAGGAGTTTTTTCCTCCTATTGATCTATCCCCTCGCCTAGCATACTTGTATTGAGGAGACAAACTATAGTGTTTAGACTAGTTAATTGGCTAAGTATATTGAAGTAGAAGTGAATTGCTTAGGAGTCCCTTTACTCTTCTCGTTGTCATCCCACCTAGCTAGTCTACCTAGTCCGTTCTAAGTATCTTTTGCTATAGCTTCTTCATTCATCAACCCCTTCCTATCACATATATCGTTTACCCCTCTATACTAGTTGGTACTAAGTTGAGGTGCTCTCTAGGATCTCTATCCAATTATCATTTCTATCAAAGCTTTCCTTTGGGATAATATAAATTACGGTACCTTCGATCACTCCTAGGTGAAGTACTACAACGGTATAATCTGTGCGCTTGTGGATTTATCCAATAGTCATAAGAAATACCAACACCAGGATGCCTTTCGTGGAGTATCTAAGGTTGGCATGATATTTGTGGCATGTGAGTGGTGAGAAAGGAAGTGGGGAACAATGAGATGATGGGAGGAATCAAGATTATGTCACCTCCTTGGCCCCTAGCTTGATTTCTCAGGGTGCAGTCACAAGGCATCTCGAGGTAAAGAAAAAAGGAGAGAAAGAGAGGAGGAGGCCCGGTCGGCCGGTCACTTATTGTGATCTTGGCCCCTGGTGCACTGCCTCAAGCCTGGTACCTCAAGGTAGAGAAACGACAGAGGGGTGTGGGGCCCAAGGCCCGGTCAGCTGACCCCACCTTGTCCTCTAAAGGTGTTGGGTTTATGTCACTAATCTACTTCCATTATTTAATATGCAATGCAACTTTCACGGATGAAAAAGATTTATGGGTTAAATTGATTTTCAAATTTTATTATGACTAAGCATGATTATGTTTTGAGACTAATAAGAGAAAAGATCATGGAAAAGATTTCAGAAATTTAAAATAAAATGCAAAAGAAAACTTACCTTTTTGTGAAGCCATGATATTAGTTGGTGAGATTAGGACCGTCCTCCTCACTTGCTCGTCGGATTGGCTGACGTGGTTTTGGAGGTGGAGCAGTGCATGGCTTGATCACCTTCTTTCCCCATACCCGTTTGGGTTTGGCTCGAGGTTGTTGCTTCACTTTTGTCAGGTAAGTATAATTTACATAAGGGTCGATTTCAAATACCTTGACTATGGAGCATTGCTCGATTTTTGGCTTGAAGTGGAATATCCCCTGGGTCCCGTTGATGTTGAATTGGATTTCTCCAGCTCCTACATCGATGTGTGCATTGGCGGTGCTGAGGAATGGTCTTCCTAAGATGAGTGGAGTCTTCTTATTTACTTCCATGTCCAACACCACGAAATCCACGAGGATGAAAAATTCTCGTATCTTGACGGGAATATTTTCAGCAATCCCCGCGGGGTAGCGAATCGATTGATCTACCAGCTGCAAACACATGGGTGTAGGGGACAAAGTAGTATGACTTAATTTATCAAATACTACCTTTGGCATGACGCTGACGCTTACTCCCAAGTCGCAGAGTGCATGCTCGAATTGTTGAGTCCCGATAGAGCAATCAATAATAGGACACCCTGGGTCCTTATTCTTCAATGGCAATTGGTTGAGTATACCTGCACTACACTCTTCTGTTAACTTAATGACTTCGGTGGTGGGTAACGACCTTTTGTTGTTGAGGATGTCCCGCAAATACTTGGCATAGGTTGGAACCTGCATTGCATCAAGTAGGGGAATATGGACATATAATTGACGAATTACCTCAACGAATTTCCCAAAGTGTCCTGAAGATTGTCTTCTTGGCTTGTTTGGGAATGGCAGTAATATATTTGTATCGTAGTACTCGTGTGGGGCCATTTTCCCATGGAACTTGACAGAGTCCTGGAGTGGTGCAAGTTCTTCTTCTTCGGCTTCATGTTGTTCTTTTGCTTCAGATTCTTTCTCCTTTCTTGTTGCTTTGCCTAAAGTGTTAGGATGTGGTGGATCATGAGTGGACTTACCCCTCTCGTGGTCATTGAATTTATATTAGAGACTTTTTTAGGTTTACCAAGATTTGGAGTTGAAGAAGTTAATTGAGATAGCTTTCTTTCTAACATGTTATTAAGATTTAATTGATTCTTTATAACATAAGCAAAGTCATCCATTTTATTGTTCAAAGCTTCAAGGGTCTTATCATTAGCAGCTAGTTTCTTGTTTATGCTTTCACTAATCCTAGCTTGGCTTCAGACAAGATCTTTAAATGAAGGCTGATTGAAATTATTAAAGTTCTTACCTCCATTACCTTGGTAGAAGGGTCGTGACTTCAATCCTGCTTGTTGAGGTTGATCTCCATTGTTGCTGATGAAGCTCACGCCTTCATTTGTTTCGGGGCAATTATTTCCTGAATGATTTCCACCACATACCTCACACCATTGCCATGCCTTGTTAGCTTGTGTGGAGGCGTAGTGTTGGATGGCTTCTCTATCCTTCTTGAAATTGGCTCGTTCTTCGAGTTTCTTCATCAAGAAATCCATGCTTGTGGAGAGTGCACTTACTTCATGAATGGTTTCTGCACTCTTCTTTTTAACTTGGAGCTTTTCATCTTTCCATCCTTGATTTGTCACCATCTTTTCAATGAGATCTTTTGCCTGTGTGACGTTGAGTGAAATGAATGCTCCTCTTGTGGCAGCATCAATGTGACTACGGGCTATTCTTGTTAGCCCATAGTAGAAGCCTTGAATCAGGAGCCAATCTTGAATTCCATGATGAGGACATCCTTGAATGTACTCCTGGAGATGTTCCCATGCTTCGGGAATAGTCTCGTCTGCTTGTTGTTGGAAGCTTGAAATTCTTCCACGAAGAGCAGTGGTTTTGCCCATCGGAAAGAACTTCTTGAAGAAGGCATTGATACACTTCTCCCAAGTGGCAACTTCCTCAGAATGGGCATAGAACCATTGCTTCGCCTTCCCAAGTAATGAGAACGGGAAAAGGCGAAGACGAATGATATCTGATGCAACATTCTTAATGGAAATGGTGTCACTTACCTCCAAGAAGTGTTGGAGATGTGCATTAGCATCCTCATGGGACTTCCCGCTAAAAGGGTTGGCTTGCACTAGGTTGATCAAAGCTGGCTGCAGCTCGAAGGTACCACCCTCTGTATTAACGTCTGGTCCTTGAGCCACATGAGCGACTGAAGGAGCCGAGAAGTCAGAGATAGCCTCTTGAGCCATAGCTTGCTTGATGAACGGAGTGGCGCCTCCTTCCTTGAGTGGATTCGAGTTTGAGGTAAACTTTTGAGGAGACACTAGACGATGTCTTGATTTTCTTCGAAAGCTATTAGGATTTTCAAATGTGGTTGCTCGAAACTGGAATTCATTCATACAATGCCTTGCTTCACAATTAATAGAAACAAAGGCAAGGGGTAAGCCCCTACAACTAATTGATAACTAATTTGATAGTAAACTCCAGATTCAATTCTATTAAAATTTCTAAGCTATGTTTTCCCCGGCAACGGCGCCAGAAATGCTTGTTGGTATTTCTTATGACTATTAGATAAATCCGCAAGCGCACAAATTATACCGTTGTAACACTTCACCCAGGAGTATTCCGGGGTATCATAATGTATAATCTCCCAAGGGAAAGCGGAGCTAAAAATAATAATAAAATAGAGATCCTAGAGATCACCTCAATTTAGTACTAACTATGATGAGGACATCAACACCACACCAACACCATCTCCAGCACCACTTGGTCCTATTACTCGTGCTCGTGCCCGTGAACTCAATCATCAAGTAAGTTTATTCTCAAACTCTTGTACATTATATTTAGACAATGGAGACACATGCACTCTTGTTTTGCTCAGGAACAATGGAGAGGATCAGCGGGACACGGGATGGGCGCTAGCTGGATTTGGACTGCAGGACAACACCAACTTGTGATGGATGCCACGACTTCATACAGACTCCGATTGGGACATTCTCGCACTTTTTGGAAAGCTTATCAAGTCTACTTTCCAACGGATCTAGAATCATGGCTATACCTTATCAGATGCGTCTAGAGTCATCGTTTTTGTACCGAGACCTTTTCTGTCCACCGGTGCTGCGTCACCTTATTTTGGGCCTGTGGCCCATGTATCAAGTTGGGTCCATTAGGGACGCGTCCTAGGGTTGGAGAACGACCCCAACACCCTTGTGGTCGTCCTCCCAACTCCTTATAAGTCTTTAGAGCCGCCACAAACAGTTTAGGTTTTGTTTCGTCGAGTTAGCTATTGCTACCGCCTTTCAGCGCGCGTGTTGGATCAATCGTCCGTCTGATTGTCATCAGAACCTCACCATATTGTGTTCTCAGATTGAAACCTTCATATTCATCTTGCAATTGAGTGCTTGTTCATCTTGTTCTTGATGGTTCTTCGATTGCTTGCAGGACGGGAGCCCTAGTGGCTGGTTGTTGCGCCGCAAGATCACGGCAGCCATCGGAGGTGGTGTATCGGTTGCTAAGGCGCAGCGTCCTTGGACGGTTGTAGTCAAGCCGTGAACGTCATCTCCATCCACCAATCGAGTTATCCACCAACTCTCATCGAAAGATCGGACTGTGAACCCTACGGGTCGTCATGAGTTGGTAATCAGAGCAAGGTTTATCGGTGAGAGACTTCCAATTCTTCACAAATTTTTTTCCTATAGTCCAGAAAAGCCAAAAAAAATAGTAGATTAGTTTTCCGTAATCCCATAAACCCGTTGAGCCTTTTGCTAGTACTACTTAGTTAGGGCTTGTTGAGTCGTCGGTTGCATCGGTTGTGTCGAGTTGCTGGTTTTAGTTATAGTCCTTTAGAGTTTCGAGTTCTTGTCACGTTCTAGTCCGAGTCTAAGTAGATTTCGTCACTGTCAAGTTCGAGTCCGAGTACTACCCTGGTATTCGTGGCTGTCCAGTTCGAGGTTGAGTTGTTTTCTGGAATCGAGTCCAAGTACTACCCTGGTATTCGCTGCTATCACGTTCGAGACGGAGTTGATTTCGGGAATCAAGTCCGAGTACTACCCTGGTATTCGCTGCTATAAATTGCCTCCGTCCGAGTTGTTTTCCATAATTAAGTTCGCGCACTACAAGTCGGGACTATAAGTTTCATACCATATTACAGCGAAGCTTACTTTAGAGAGAGAGTATCTTTTAATTACCTATATACCCCTACACTTTCGGAAAAAGTGTGTGTGGTGATTTGCTCTTTTGACATCTCTTTGTTCATATAATCAGTTTTGAGGATCCCTGAAAAAAAAGCAAAAAAAAAGGCAAAAAAAGGGGCTGATCTTTGTGTTTCCCTCCTTTGGATAGGTGGTGTTTGTGAGTTCTTTTGTGTCCAGGCTCGCGTCTCTAGCACGGTCTAGGCTAGGACCAGCACCGTACCACCTTTGAACGATTATTCAACTTGCTTTTGTGACTAACGTGGTGCTAGTATCTATCCTTGTCCATAACATTGGACACCTACAGCTCCACATATTCGACTACAACTTGACAGGTGTTGTGCTACGGTACCGATAAATTCACTTCCAAGGTTGCCGGCTTGCTGGTTGTTGACCCCTCTTGTTTGAGCAAGGTAAGAACTGGTAAGAGCTTGAGAAACAGGTTGAGAGCGAGTGCCTTGCTGTAGCTACATCCTAATAGTTGTAGGGCTTTTATTTCTTCACCTGTTTTCTTGTTGTTCTTGTCTTCTAAACCATGTCAGGAACAGAGGATAATAACAACATGCCGCAATCTCCACGCACCAAGGGTATCATTCAACATTTTACAAGGCAAGTGCAGCTGCATATAGAAGGACTCGATGGAGATTTACAGGTGACCAATGACAAGATTGGGCAACTAGAGGCCGCCCAACTTGCCACCACCACCAAGCTTACAGGAGTCGAAGCATCAGTTGCTCGTATGGACAAAAGCCTTGCCGCTCTTCTCCGTCGTTTTGATGACTTCCACACAAAAGGCAAGGGTCAACATAATGACGCCCACAAGGATGAGGAGCGAGTCGAAGATAATGACGAGGATGCTTACTCTGGTGATATGGACCTTGATAACAATGACCTTAGTGATCGACATCGCCTACGCTTTAATCGGAGAGGTATGGGTCACCGTCGACGTGAGGTACATAATAACAATGATACTTTCAGTAAGATTAAATTTAAAATACCTCCTTTTGATGGTAAGTATGATCCTAATGCATACATTTCATGGGAAATTGCTGTTGACCAAAAGTTTGCATGCCACGAATTTCCTGAGAATACACGTGTTAGGGCTGCTACTAGTGAGTTTACTGACTTTGCTACTGTATGGTGGATAGAGTATAATAAGAAAAATCCTAATAACATACCACATACTTGGGATGCTTTAAAAAAATCATGAGGGTTAGATTTGTTCCTTTTTACTATGTACGGGATTTGCTACATAAACTGCAACAACTAAGACAAGGTGCTAAAAGTGTAGAAGAGTATTATCAAGAATTACAAATGGGTATGTTGCGTTGTAATTTAGAGGAGGATGAGGAACCTGCTATGGCCAGATTTTTGGGTGGGTTAAATCGTGAAATTCAGGACATCCTTTCATATAAAGAGTACACTAATGTAACCCGTTTGTTTCATCTTGCTTGTAAAGCTGAAAGGGAAGTGCAGGGGCGACGTGCTAGTGTTCGGAATAACTTTTCTGCAGGGAAGACAAATTCATGGCAGTCCCGCACACGTGCTACTATGCCATCCTCAAGTGACAAGTCTAGTGCTACTCCCACAAATTCAGTAGTCAAGACAGCCCAGAAGCCTAGTGCAAGTGCTTCGTCCGTAGCATCGACAGGTAGAACGAGAGACATTCAGTGTCACCGGTGCCAGGGATATGGACATGTGATGCGTGAGTGTTCCAGCAAGCGCGTTATGGTCGTCAAAGATAATGGTGAGTATTCGTCCGCTAGTGATTTTGATGAAGATACACTTGCATTGCTTGTCGCTGACCATGCAGGTAGTGAAGAATGTATAGAAGAATATATTAATGCAGGTGAAGCCGACCGCTATGAGAGCCTCATTGTACAGCATGTGCTTAGTGCACAAATGGAGAAGGCAGAGCAAAATCAGCAACACACGTTGTTCCAAACAAAGTGTGTCATCAAGGAGCGTTCATGTCGCATGATCATCGATGGAGGTAGCTGCAACAACTTGGCAGGCGGTGACATGGTGGAGAAGCTTGCGCTTACCACCAAACCACACCCACATCCATATTACATTCAATGGTTAAATAACAACGGTAAGGCAAAGGTAACTAGACTTGTGCGAATCAATTTTTCCATTGGATCCTATAAAGATGTGGTTGAATGTGATGTTGTGCCTATGCAAGCTTGTAATGTGCTGCTAGGCCAACCTTGGCAATTTGATAGGGATTCTATGCATTATGGTAGAACAAATCAATATTCTTTTCTATACCATGATAGAAAAATTGTGTTGCATCCTATGTCCCCTGAAGCTATTATGCAAGATGATGTAGCTAAAGCCTCAAAAGCTAAAAGTGAGAGCAATAAAAATGACCAATCTGTTGCTGATATGAAAGAGGAGATAAAATTGAAAGGAAATTGTTTGCTTGCTACTAAATCTAATATTAATGAGTTGAATGCTTCCACTACTGTTGCTTATGCTATAGTATGCAAAGAGGTATTGATTTCCCTTCATGATATACAACGTTCTTTGCCTCCTGCTGTCGCTAACATTTTCCAGGAGTATTCGGATGTGTTCCCAAGTGAAGTACCATCGGGCCTGCCACCACTTCGAGGCATTGAGCACCAAATTGACCTGATTCCTGGTGCCTCATTGCCCAACCGTGCACCATATAGGACCAATCCAGAAGAAACAAAGGAGATTCAACGTCAAGTGCAAGAACTCCTCGGCAAAGGTTACATACGTGAGTCTCTAAGTCCTTGTGCTGTTCCGGTTATTTTAGTGCCTAAGAAAGATGGATCGTGGCGTATGTGTGTGGATTGTCGGGCTATTAATAATATTACTATTCGATATCGTCATCCAATTCCACGATTAGATGACATGCTAGATGAATTGAGTGGTGCTGTTGTGTTTTCCAAAGTGGATTTGCGTAGCGGGTATCATCAGATTCGCATGAAATTGGGAGATGAATGGAAAACTGCTTTCAAAACTAAGTTCGGTTTGTATGAGTGGTTAGTCATGCCTTTTGGGTTAACTAATGCACCTAGTACCTTCATGAGATTGATGAATGAGGTTTTGCATGCTTTCATTGGAAGATTTGTTGTTGTTTATTTTGATGATATATTAATTTACAACAAATCTATGGAAGAACATATTGATCATTTATGTGTTGTTTTTAAAGCTCTACGGGAGGCACGTTTATTTGGTAACCTTGATAAGTGCACCTTTTGCACAGATTGTGTTTCTTTTCTTGGCTATGTTGTTACTCCACAGGGAATTGAGGTTGAAAAAGCCAAGGTGGACGCTATACAGGGTTGGCCAGTACCAAAGACTATCACCCAAGTGCGGAGTTTTCTAGGACTTGCTGGGTTCTATCGTCGCTTTGTGCAGGATTTCAGCACCATTGCTGCACCATTGAATGAGCTTACGAAGAAGGGAGTCGTGTTTTCTTGGGGAACCCCACAAGATAATGCCTTCAACATGTTGAAAGATAAGTTGACAAATGCGCCTCTTCTCCATCTTCCTGATTTTAATAAGACTTTTGAACTTGAATGTGATGCTAGTGGAATTGGATTGGGTGGTGTTTTGTTACAAGAAGGTAAACCCATTGCATATTTTAGTGAGAAAATAAGTGGGCCTCTTTTGAATTATTCTACTTATGATAAGGAATTGTATGCTCTCGTGCGAACATTAGAAACATGGCAGCATTATTTGTGGCCCAAAGAATTTGTTATTCATTCTGATCATGAATTCTTAAAGCATATTCGTAGTCAAGTAAAACTAAACCGTAGACATGCTAAGTGGGTTGAGTTTATTGAATCTTTTCCTTATATCATTAAGAACAAGAAAGGGAAAGAGAATATCATTGCTGATGCTTTGTCTAGGAGATATACTTTATTAACACAACTTGACTATAAGATCTTTGGTTTGGAAACAATTAAACAACAATATATACATGATAATGATTTTAAATACGTGTTGCTGCAATGTAAGGATGGAAAAGCATGGAATAAATTTGTTCTAAATGATGGCTTTGTGTTTAGAGCTAACAAGCTATGCATTCCAGCTAGCTCCGTTCGTTTGTTGTTGCTTCAGGAAGCGCATGGAGGTGGCTTGATGGGACATTTTGGAGCAAAGAAGACAAAGGACATACTTGCTGGTCATTTCTTTTAGCCAAAGATGAGGAGAGATGTGGAGAGATTTTTTTCTCGCTGCACGACTTGTCAAAAGGCGAAGTCGCGATTAAATCCACACGGTTTGTATATGCCTCTACCTGTTCCTAATGCTCCTTGGGAAGATATTTCTATGGATTTTGTTTTGGGATTGCCAAGGACTAGGAAGGGTCGTGATAGTGTTTTTGTGGTTGTGGATAGATTTTCTAAGATGGCACACTTTATACCTTGTCATAAAACTGATGATGCTACACATATTGTTGATTTGTTCTTTCGAGAAGTTGTTCGTTTGCATGGTGTGCCAAATACAATTGTTTCTGATCGAGATGCTAAATTTCTTAGCTATTTTTGGAGAACTTTATGGAGTAAATTGGGGACTCAGCTTTTATTTTCTACCACATGTCATCCCCAAACTGATGGTCAAACTGAAGTTGTGAATAGAACTTTGTCTACTATGTTAAGGGCTGTTTTAAAAAAGAATATTAAGATGTGGGAAGATTGTTTGCCTCATATTGAGTTTGCTTATAATCGTTCATTGCATTCTACTACCAAGATGTGCCCATTTGAGGTTGTTTATGGCTTGTTACCACGTGCTCCTATTGATTTAATGCCTCCACCAACTTCTAAACAATTGAATTTTGATGCTAAGCAACATGCTGAGTTGATGTTAAAATTGCATGAAACAACTAAAGAAAACATAGAGCTCATGAATGCTAAGTATAAGCTTGCTGGTGATAAAGGTAGAAAGCAATTGATTTTTGAACATGGTGATTTGGTTTGGTTGCATTTGAGAAAGGATAGGTTTCCTGAATTGAGAAAATCTAAATTGCTGCCTAGAGCTGATGGACCATTTAAAGTGCTAAAACGTATTAATGAGAATGCATATAAGCTTGATCTTCCTGTAGCTTTTGGGATTAGTCCCACATTTAACATTGCAGATTTGAAGCCATATTTGGGAGAGGAAATTGAGCTTGAGTCGAGGACGACTCAAATGCAAGAAGGGGAGGATGATGAGGACATCAACACCACACCAACACCATCTCCAGCACCACTTGGTCCTATTACTCGTGCTCGTGCCCGTGAACTCAATCATCAAGTAAGTTTATTCTCAAACTCTTGTCCATTATATTTAGACAATGGAGACACGTGCACTCTTGTTTTGCTCAGGAGCAATGGAGAGGATCAGCGGGACACGGGATGGGCGCTAGCTGGATTTGGACTGCAGGACAACACCAACTTGTGATGGATGCTACGACTTCATACAGACTCCGGTTGGGACATTCTCGTACTTTTTGGAAAGCTTATCAAGTCTACTTTCCAACGGATCCAGAATCATGGCTATACCTTATCAGATGCGTCCAAAGTCATCATTTTTGTACCGAGACCTTTTCTGTCCACCGGTGCTGCGTCACCTTATTTTGGGCTTGTGGCCCATGTATCAAGTTGGGTCCATTAGGGACGCGTCCTAGGGTTGGAGAACGACCCCAACACCCTTGTGGTCGTCCTCCCAACTCCTTATAAGTCTTTAGAGCCGCCACAAATAGTTTAGGTTTTGTTTCGTCGAGTTAGCTATTGCTACCGCCTTTCAGCGCGCGTGTTAGATCAACCGTCCGTCTGATTGTCATCAGAACCTCACCATATTGTGTTCTCAGATTGAAACCTTCATATTCATCTTGCAATTGAGTGCTTGTTCATCTTGTTCTTGCTGGTTCTTCGATTGCTTGCAGGACGGGAGCCCTAGTGGCTGGTTGTCGCGCCGCAAGATCACGGCAGCCATCGGAGGTGGTGTATTGGTTGCTAAGGCGCAGCGTCCTTGGACGGTTGTAGTCGAGCCGTGAACGTCATCTCCATCCACCAATCGAGTTATCCACCAACTCTCATCGAAAGATCGGACTGCGAACCCTACGGGTCGTCATCAAACTAGCGTAAGGGGGTAATCGATATAATGATAGGAAGGTGATGATGTAACAAACTGAGATAAGAAAAGTAAGAGGTGACTAGTGAGTAAACTATGTGGGAGGACAATGAGAGATTAAAAGGGTTCCTATGATTCCAACTTTACCTTTGTGGATTTAACTATGGCACACAATTGATACAAACATCGATTGATTCCTCAATACAGGTATGCTAGGCGAGGGGATAGATCAGTAGGAGGACAAAACTCGTACTGGACCGCGCCCTCTTCTTACGGGGGCCTTATCTTTTAAGAACTTTCCTAAGAACACGTGGTGGAATACAAAGACTAGACAAGGCTGTCACTCTCTTGCTAGCTATCACAAATAATCCGTGCAACAAGCGATAACCAAAGGTAAGCTTAAGTATAAGCACCATGCTTACACCTATTCTTACTACTCTAATCGTGTATATGACAACTAAAGCACCATATGACAGGCGATGATTGCATACATGAAAGGCCACAAGGATCTCAATCTAGTTTATAACAACTAAATGACTAGATAAACCACAACAATACTATAACAAGTACAATATTGCACAAAGTAAAGACTAAGTAAAGTAAAGAAGAAATATTGCATCACTAAGTAAAGTCTTACTGTAACACCCGAAAAATTCAAATTTTGAAAATAAGTTCAAATTGATTTAATTTTGAATTTTGTGCTCATGAAAATATAGTAAAATAAACACTTTTTGAAACATTAAAATTTTGCTAGGGTTTAACAACTTGTTGTGCATACATGCTGGTGCATTCTCTTGTTGGGTGAGTGTTTTATTGAAAATTTCAAAACTAATTTCGAAAAGAATTCGAAAATGCTTTTGAAAATGGTTTTTGAAATCAAAAGAAAAAGAAAAGAAAAGAAAACTCTCCCCTCTTTCATTCTCGAAGGCCCAAGTCCTGTTTTCCCTTGGCCTTCTCTTTTTCCCCGCGCAAGCCCAGCTCTTCGGCCTCGCAGGCCGGCCTTTTCCATTCCTTCCCGCTCTTGGGCCGAGTCCAGCAGCGGCCCTTCCCTCTCCAGCCCAGCCCCACGCAGCAGGAGGCCCAGCGCAAAGCCGCCTCCCTCCTTCCTCCCTTTCGCTCGCTGACACCCCAGCCCCAGCCATCAGCGGCACCGTTCTTCCACCTAGAGTCGGCATCGAGCCGGACTCCTTACCGAAGGAAACCAAATCCCGATTTCTTGGGATTTTCCGCGTGAGGGCAAGCATAACCACCCTATAAAGCTTTGTGCATCTGCTCCGCCTCATTTTTTCCATCTATTCCCCTCAAGCCGCCTCGAACCGAGCCGCAGCGCCTCCGTAAGCTTGCAGTCCGTCGCCACCACCATTGGAGCATTGCGGAGCTTTTCTACCGGCAGCTAGCTCTCCACCGCCCTCGAGGCAAGGTGTGGTACCATGTATAACTCCCTCACTCGCTAGGTTTCACTCCTGGATGCTCACTCTGGTTCGTCGCCGTTCATAGGGGACCGAGAACCACCTTCACAAGCCTTCGGCCATCTCCGGTGCTCCTCTGCTCGCACTAATACCCTTGGTGAGTTCGCGGTGTTTCGCTCTTTCTCCCAGTGCCTTTTCCCTTGAAAATTGTGCACTGAATCGGCCGATTGAATCACGACGGCGAGCTCCTCGCCAGGAGCAATGGTGGACCGCCGCGCCCCCCTCTGTGTCCGGCCGGCACCCCTCTTACTCCCTCCCGATCTAATCCTCGTCACCCAGATCGGATCCAAGGGCTCACAAGCCCCCGTACCCCTTTGGCCTACGTATTTGCAAAAGGGACCCCTCCTTTTCTATGCATCAACCCGCAGTCCCTTGGCGTCTTCCTTGTATGCGCTTTCTCCTCTGGAAGGCGTAGTTCTTTTTGGATTTGTTTAAATCGAATAAAAATGGAAAATTCAGAATTTACAAAACTGCCATCAATTCTGTTTTGCTCATAAAAACTCTGTTTTAACTCCATTTTGATCCGGATAAATTGTGTTTGATTCGTAGAGTCGAGATCTTCGAGTTCAAACCAAAATGTTCTGTGTTTTGAAACTTTGAAAATAATCTATTTATTTAATGTCTTTTAAAACTCAAGTTTAATCTTTAAATCTTGTATGGATTGTATCCTCTCTGATTTAGATCCAAATCGAGCCGTTCAAGTTGCGTTAGCTTCGAACAAACCATAAAATTCAGTTTAGTGTAATTTAATACTATGTTAATAGTTCTATAATTTCTTGGTTGACTCTTAACTTGATTAAGGACTATGCAATTCACTTTATAAATAAAATATGAATAGCTTTTTATTTTGTTTTCAAATACAAATATAAGATTGAATTAATCCAAGTTAGGTATTTCCATGGAGTACCTTATCCATCCTTTTACATAGCTAAAGTTAATCAAGCTCTTAGTTCTCGTTTTAAAAGAAAATCTTTTGTTAGTCATATCTTAATCATCGTAGCTCCGTTTAGCATGTTCTTCGCGACTTTGTGATCATAGCAACACGTAGTTTTCTTTTTAAATCCTTTTCCATTGCTTGGTGTATTTTTCTTATTAGATGTGTATGTATGCTATGTATGTTTGATTAGGTGTTTGTGTGGTGATTGTGTTCTTGTCCAATCGGTGAGTGTTGCGTTGGAGATCAAGAAGAAGTGGTGTTTTAGAAGACCATTTGAAGAGTTGATATTGAAGAAGGATCTGAGTTAAGGCAAGTATAGCATGGGATCTTCCTTGTTGTCCTATTCACTTTAAGCACCATTTATCATATGCATGTGTCTACCTTGTTACCCGTAAGGATTTCCTAGATATTTGTTATCTTGTGTCTTGTCACCTTTGAGGATTTTAATATGGGTAGCTTATGCTAGTGCTCATAAAGAATAACCATGATCATGTAACTTGAATAATGATATATGCAATAACGATAAAAGATGACTTTTTTTAGCAACGTGGACTATAGGTGGAACATCAGGAACTCACACCTGCATTCTCACTCATACGGATATTTCTGTAAGTGGATTACCCTGAGAAACCAGTACTACCATAAACTAATGGACTCTAGCTTGACTCAGTATTAGGCTTTTGCTAGTTTCTGGCAACTTACCCGAGAGGGCGCAAGAAGGGCTCTGAGAAAGTGGGACTTGGCCTGCCGGAAGGTGCACTGCGGTGACTTCTGGGAGGGGAGTTCTTATGATCTCGTTAAAGGAAACTTGTAGCGGGTTGTTACCTATTAGTGGAACCTGTGAACGGTCTCGTAGTGAACCCTGCCAAACCCTGCCGACTTTCCTTGGAAGTGGGTTAAGAGGGTCGCATCCTCGGGCGAAATGACAATTCACGACTTGTGGGTAAAGATGTACACCTCTGCGCAGAGTTAAAAACTATTATAATAGCTGTGCTCATGGTTACGAGCGGCTTGGGCTCCTTACTGTGTGATGTCCTTATGTCATAGCTCATTAGTTGTTATCTGTTATTGATTATTGTGATTTGTTCATATAAGCATTATATCGTGTTCACTTTATCATGTGGTTATTTGGGCTTCTATTGAACTTGATGCTACTCAACTGCTAAAACTATGACTTATTAAAAGCTGATGCAGTTAAACCGTGTCTATCCTTTTGAGCCTCATTAACCCCATGTTATCTTGTTGAGTACGACATGTACTTACACTTGCTTTATTTTCAATACTTGGATAAAAATCCCGAATGGGTACCAGATTGTAAGAATTGGAAGAGATAGACTTGTGATCAACCAGTCAGTTGGTCCCTGTGGAAGAGGAGTCTTCACCCGAAGTTCGGAGTTGTCTTTCCGTTGTTTGGTGCGTAAAGGTTATCCTTTGACCTTATATGTTATATATTTAAGTATTGTCTTTGGATATCGCTTTAATTTGTGGCTATATGTGAGGTTTGACTTCCTAGGCTCACATATGGTGTATATCTGGTTTTGTCGTTTTGTCCTTAAAACCGGGTGTGACAAATTGGTATCAAAGCAATGCTAACTGTAGGACGCAAGCCTAGATAGAACTAGTCATCGTAGCAAGCTCTTAACCTTGTCTAGTTATTGCTTTTCCTGTAACCTTGATATTTTCTTAAAATTATGCTCCCTATTTCTCCATTCTTTTAAAAGACCCTTGTCTCAAGTCTAAATCCTTTCTCTCTCTGTCTCTTAGATGGATCATAATGAGAAGTCAGCGAGCCCTAGAGAACTGAAAGACTACAATGGCACCTTTGATCGTGTTTGACAAGGAGAAGCTATCAGCTAAGAGAATCAGGTACTAGAAGGAATAACTCAACTTGAGAACTCTCAACAGTGCTCATCACAAGGTCAGGCCAAGATGAAGTTGGATGATGGTGATAGTAGTAAGATGCTTGAAAGTCAGTATCAATGTCAATGTTGTATGCACTATGGTCTTCCCTGCCTTCAAAGTAAGCTTAAAAAAGGTAAACCCAAGGGGAACCTGAACCACAAAGATAATATTAAAATGAAGAGAAAGGAAGACCTACCAGAGCCAATGCTTGGACGCAATCAACATCTGAGTTCCACTACATTATCACCTCTAGCTCTTATCCCCAAACATATGAGTACAAACAGTAAGGAGTTGGAGGTTTCTCAAGCCCCAACCATTTTTGGTGAGGCATGTATCGATGGATGGACAATCACTTGTACGGAGTTCCAACCTCGAAGAACTAAGCAAAATAAGAAGCAAGCCAAGAAGAGGAAGAAGAACCCCCATAGCCCGCAAGATAACAACACACAAAGCAACAATTCAGATAAGTGTGACACTACCAAATATCTACCTCGAAATGTGTGTTATCGTTGCCGACAGGAGGGCCACCATGCATATTTTTGCCGGCAGAAGAAGCAACCAAAGAACCATGACAGCAACCAGGTCACTACAGGACTATCGTCAGCCAGTGTTAGCGACACACAACATGAAGGAAGATCTTGATACCTATCACCTTGCTAGGAGTATGCCCCTTGTGTAATAAAACACTAGTACCAAAGTCGAGTCAAGTCCGTGTGCCTTATGAACCTTTAGTGTTTGATTGGTCTGTCTTAATGTCAATGCTTGATTTGCATCTTTGTAATGACTGCAATGATCTTGTGGGATTTCCCTACACTATCATTTAGTTATAGGCTTAAGTGCTAATGGGATAAATAATTGGGGTTTCGTTTATCTCCTGTGATTCTTTATCCTATCTTTCCGGAGTAGTCTGCAATGTTTCTGTCATATCTCCAAATATGTTATGCAAAATTCATGAAAATTTTCTGGGAACAACTAGATTTACACCTGGTTCATATTCAACAGGAATCACCTCCATATCTGTTTTATTTTGAGAGATATGCCCGTCCCAAATCGAAGTTTCTGTGCAGTCTGGAATTTGGAACAGATTCTGTTGTCTGTTGTTTTTCACAAACTTAAAGTCGGAATCAGGGATTTCTATCTAAAACAAAGTGGTAGAGAATTTCCAGATCTTTCCAGAAAGTCCAGAACCAACTTATTTGGATGTCTGAAACTTGAGATATGACTATTTTACTATAGCACTGTCGGAGAAGTTCGTCTAGGAAATTTCAGATTCACTGATACTATGATTTTGAAGACATATTAATGTTTTCTAAAATAGAGGAAGAAAATTCTAAACAAAAGTAGACTTCTTATCTTCCTTTGACCACAGGAATCGCCTTCATACCTATTTTGGCTTGTGAGTTATGAAAATCACAAGGAAACACACCTATGCTGTCAGAACCTGGAACAGTTTCGGTTGGTGACTATTTTCGACTACCTTAACTACAGACAAGTGTGCTATAAGAATGTTGTAGACAATTTCATAACCTTTCCAACGGTTTAAAGATTCAGCCCCATTGAATTTATAGAACTCTATTTATGGCTGATTTATTAAGCTGATGTTTTGCAACTAGCAAGGAAATTTTTGGGATTAGATCCACTACACCTACATACATGTTTTCAAAAGTATTAGAAAGACATAATGATGATAAAAATTTACTCAAAACAAGTTGCAAGCTACCTTGTGGAGTCCCCTAGTCAAAGTTTCTTAAGGGGGTAGCCAAGTTGAAGACGTAATGTGGAAGACGCGTACAATCTATTGTTTAGCTTCAAAGTATTGTTTATCGCTGGGATCGAGATTACTCTAATTGCTCATGCTATACTTTGACATTACTTGAAGTTGTATTTAATATTTAAGAAGGCTATGAATGACCATAATTCTAATGCATACATGTTCCAAACAGATGGATACTACAATGAAAGACACTCCACAGGATGTGAGAAGAAATATTCCCAATCCTAATCCAGCACCACCAAATCCTTCAACTATAGAGCAAGCTTTGATGACACAAACTCAACCACTGTAGTTTCTTGCTCAAAACTCTTTGCATCAAACACCATCTATGGATAAACAAGGTGAATTTATGAAAGGTCATCCACCAACTTTCTCTCATGATAGTGACCCACTAGAAGCAGATGACTGGCTTAGAGCTATAGAGCAACATCTTGACATAGCTCAGTGTAAAGACAATGAGAACGTGCTTTATGCTTTCGGTCAACTCCAAGGAACAACGTTAGACTGGTGGGAATTAGAGTTTGGTCAATGGGATGTAAATCAGATTGATTGGAAAGAGTTCAAGACTGTTTTTTGATCTTACCATGTTCCAGCTGGTTCGGTAGCAACCAAGAGTGAGGAGGTGCACAACTTGAAGCAAGGTTCAATGTCAAGAGAAGTGGATAGTGATGCTAAGAAGCAAAAATGCTTTATGAAAGGATTGAATGATAGTTTGCAACAACAACTGATGACCGTTGCGTATGATGATTTTCATGCAATGATGCATAGAGCTATTGCAATTGAGAACAAGCACCAAAAGAAGAGAAAGAAGAAGAGAAAGTGTGATCTTCAACGCCATCTAAGAGATCCTCATACCCGTCTTGCTACACAAATAGAATATCAGACACAACCTATGAATTTGTTTGGGAGTACAAATCAAGATCAACAATCCAATGATGAAGTACCACCCTCAAATCAATGCCAAAACCAACAACAACAGGAACCAGAATCGAGTGACCAAAAGAAGCAGGATCAAAGAATAAAAGTGAAGGGAAAATACATTCAAGGAAGTGAAAGGTCTAGGAATGGCTAGAGGGGGGTGAATATCCAATTAAAAATTCTACAACAACACTTCAACAAACTTGTTAGAATAAAACACGACGATAAGCAAGTTTGCTCTAGCACTACTATGGTCGGCAAGCCTCCTATAGCAAGTCTAGTTACTAGCGAGATATATCCTATGTCACACACAAGAGCTAGACAACTAGAGCTACTAAGCTAAGCGACACAAGCTAAGCTAGAATCTCTACTTTGCAAGAATGAAGGAAAGTAATACAAAGCTAGAGATAGAAGGGTTATACCACCACGAAGGGATGAACCAATAGATAACCAATCACAATATGAAATCCTCAAAGAGACAAGTTGACACAATGATTTTTCTCTGAGGTTCACTTGTTTGCCAACAAGCTAGTCCCTGTTGTAGCGATACACCCACTTGGAGGTTCACTCGCTAATTGGCAATCACAAGCCAAACCCGTCACCAGGTGCCGCACAACCAACACAAGATGGGGATCCCCAAGCTACGCCGATTCCACTAGAGATACCTTTTGCGAATCTCCCGCGGGGTAGGTTCAAGAACCCCTTGCAATCCATCGATCGGAGCCGGAGACAATCACCTTCCTCCGTCAACGATCCTCGTCACACCAAGCCGGCTAGGAGGTGGCAACCTCCAAGAATAACAAGAGCGCCGCGATGACGACGATCACCAAGTTCCACTAGAATGCAATCAACAAAAAAATGCACTTGGATTCACTCAAACTCTCATGAATATGTCAAATATGTTGAGAGGATGAGTGGTGGAAGCTATCTCAAGCAAGCACAAATGTGTGAGTGATGTGGGAGTGCGAGAGATGCCCCAAAGGGCCGGCCATATCACTTATATAGCCCACACTCAAACACTAGCCGTTTGCCCTTCAAAACAGACTCTCTGCGCCACCTCCGGACGCAGATAACACAGGGGTCCGGACCATCAACAGCATCCGGACCCATCACTAGCACAGAGTCAACGACTCTGTTGGCCACACCGGACGCGGCCTCCGGACGCACACACTACACCGTCCGGACCATGCCGTATGCGTCCAGTCAGCCCCTGAGTTCAAACGGCCGCTTTCCCGCCTGGGCCATAGCCTGCCACGTAGCTCCGGTTGCTACTGTTCATAGGGTCCGGACCCGCTGTATCCAGCGTCCGGAAATAAACTCCAGAGAACCCGAGCGCAGCCGAGAGCTCGCAGCACCTCCGGACACGCGTCCGGTTCCTCCATCCGGACCATCACATGCGTCCGGTTCCTTTACACAGAGAGCAACAGAGAGCGCTAGGACTCCGGACGCACATCCGGATCTCTGCTTCCGGACCAAAGACTGCGTTCGGTCTCCTCTGCTCAGCCGAGCCAGCTAGGGTATGCCTCTGGACCCATCTCGATGGTCCGAAGCTACCACACACCCTGCGTCCGGACCTCTGTCCGAAGCTCTTTTGGGCTGCCAAACACTTATCCAACTTCTCCAAGCTTCCAAGAGCCAACACGAAGTGATCTCAACACTTGTGCACGTGTGTTAGCTTTTAGTTCACAATTATATTGGATTAAGTTGGTTAACCTTACTAGTTCAGTTGATTTTAATGCAATTAATATGAACCTAGTGGCACATGATATCCGTAATAATACTTAAGAGCTCCCTCCTTGATAGTACATCTATCTATCCTAAATGTGATCACATCCTCTATGATGTCTTGATCACCAAACCAAAAATGTGTCCTATATTACCTTTGCCTTGACACCATTTTCCTTTCCATCTCCTTCACCATGCTAGAGCTTGTGCCATCCTCACTTGATCCACCTTGCTCCATCACATGGCATGTACCAACCTATCTCATGATTCACACTTAGAGATCCAAGGTTAGTACCTAAGTAGGTTTCATCAATTACTCAAAACCAAAACACATGGGGGACTCTCAATCTCCCCCTTTTTGGTAATTGATGACAACCCTTCCAAAAAGATATGAAATATAATCATTTTGAACTTGAGTTGCTTGTCCAAGCATTTTAATCAAAGATTCAAGATTTGGACAAGTTACTCAATTTCAGTTTTGGTAGTTATTAGCTCCCCCTACATATGTGCTTCATGAGTTTGGTTCAAGTTTTTGCACATATGTATAGATAGGCATAGTGGGAGAGGAAATAGCTACCAAATGATGCTAAGGTATAAGAGTATACCTTTGAAGCGTGATACCATCGGAGTGCGGAATATAGAATCACCCTTAGCACCATGATTAGCTAGACACCACTTGAAACAACAATCACTTTGAAAAACAAGGGTTAAAGCTAATCAACCTATGCATGCTAGTTGATCAATCAATCATTCATTTAGGATCACTAGCAATCACCACACAAGCATGAATATTGAATTTTAAGTCCTTGTGCAACAATACATATGAGGATGCAAGCATTCAAATGCAACAAAGTGTTCATGAGCTTGCTCCCCTTATTTGTATGTTCTCATTTCAAAAAGATTTTTCATTATTTCCCCTTAAACAATTCTCCCCATATCATATATCTTTTGTTCTCCCTTGGGTTAAGTTTTATATCTTTTCACATAATTTCTCCCCCTTTGTCATCCAATTGACACAAAAAGGTGGAACCAATTATAGATATTCAAGTTTTACTCCCCCTTAGTGTGAGATAGGGTGAAAGATTGTTTTCAACTTTGGCTTGATCTAGACCACTTGTCCAAGATATTTAATTCGGTTTAAACCATGGACAAGCTTCTTCACACATGCTAAGATGGTTTTCTTGACCATGTTGAATTAAAGATTTTAGATTCATAGTCATAGATCAAACACTAGGATTGCAAGCACATTAACATGTCATATGCCACCACTAGATCATATCAACTGATAGAAGCTATAGTGGCGGCATATAAGCATCAAAGACATTTTAGTTTTCATGAATGAGCCTAGAAGCATGAGTGATGACTATATGACCTATACAAGTCCTAACAAGGTATGAACGAATGCTCTCATATCAACTTTTTACCTTGCATTGTTGGGTATAGGCATGTCATATAAGTGGGGGTGCATCAACTCATGTTGGATAAATCAAGTATATTCAACTCATTCCTTAGCTTGAAAAGCCTCTTCTCATCTAGTGGCTTGGTAAAGATATCGGCTAATTGATCTTCGGTGCCAACACTAGTGATAGAAATGTCCCATTTCAATTGATGATCTCTAATGAAATGGTGGCGGACATTAATATGCTTTGTTCTTGAGTGTTGAACCGGATTGTTGGTGAGCTTGATTGCACTTTCATTGTCACATAGCAAAGGCACTTGCTTGAATTTGACTCCAAAGTCATTCAAAGTAGCTCTCATCCAAAGGATTTGTGCACAACAACTCCCCGCACTAATATACTCGGCTTCGGCGGTAGAGAGTGCCACACTATTTTGCTTCTTTGATGACCATGAGACTAGTGATCTTCCAAGCAATTGAAAAGTGCCCGATGTGCTTTTCCTTTCTATCTTGCAACCCGCATAGTCTGAGTCGGAGTATCCAAGTAACTCAAAGTTTGATCCTTTAGGATACCACAACCCAACATTAGGTGTATGTTTCAAATATCTCAATATCCTCTTTGTGGCTTTCAAATGACTCTCTCTTGGAGAAGCTTGAAACATTGCACACATGCATACACTAAACATGACATCCGGTCTTGATGCGGTCACATAGAGCAAACTACCAATCATTGATCTATATAGCTTTTGATCTACCATGTTGCCACTAGCATCACCATCCAAGTTTCCATTTGTTCCCATTGGTGTACTAATAGACTTTGCTTCATCTAGATTGAACTTCTTGAGCATGTCCTTGATGTACTTGCCTTGACTAACAAAAGTCCCATTCTTAAATTGTTTGACTTGAAGACCAAAGAAGTAACTAAGATCTCCAAGCATAGACATATCAAACTCTTTGGCCATCATGTTGCCAAACTCTTCACAAAACTCTTGATTGGTTGGCCCGAAGATAATGTCATCCACATAGATTTACAACACAAACAAGTCCTTCCCAATATTCTTGGTGAATAGGGTAGTGTCAACCTTGACCATAATGAATCCCTTAGAGAGGAGAAAGGCCCTCAACCTCTCATACCATGCTCTTGGAGCTTGCTTCAAGCCATATAATGCCTTCCTTAGCTTGTACACATGGTTGGGTTTCTTGTCATCTTCAAAACCGGGTGGTTGCTCAACAAATACTAATTCATTGATGTACCCATTGAGAAATGCACTCTTCACATCCATTTGATAGAGCTTGATGTTGTGAGCACAAGCATAAGCCAATAGAATCCTTATTGCTTCTAGCTTTGCCACCAGTGCATATGTTTCTCCAAAGTCAAGACCCTCTACTTGAGTTTAACCTTGTGCAACTCGTCTTGCTTTGTTTCTCACCACTATGCCATCTTGATCTTGTTTGTTGCGAAAGACACATCTAGTGCCAATAACATTATGGTTCTTTGGTCTCTCAACTAACTCCCAAACTTGATTTCTTGTGAAGTTATTGAGTTATTCATGTATAGCATTCACCCAATCAATATCTTGCAAAGCTTCTTCAATCTTTGTTGGCTCAATAGATGATACAAACGAATAGTGTTCACAAAATGAATCCAATCTTGATCTTGTTTGTACACCACTAGTGATATCTCCAATAATATGATCCAAAGGATGATCCCTTGCAATAGATGTAGGTTGGAGTGTTGGAAGTTGATTGCTTGTACTTGGTTGATCATTGGGTAGAGAAGATGAACTAGCTTCTTGATCTTGAGTTGGAGAGGATGAACTAGCTTGATTGTCATTGAGTTGCATGTTGGATGAAGGATTGACTTGATCTTCAATATCTTGGTCATCATCCACTTGCTTCGGCCTAATGTACCCAATATCCATATTCTTCATTGCATTGTCCAATGGTTCACCTCTCACATCATCATGGTTGATATTCTCATCTTGAGATCCATTTGTTTCATCAAACTCCACATCATGTACTTCCTCAACTATGCCATGAGTAAGATTCGATACTCTAAAAGCTTTTCTTGTAGTTGAGTAGCCAAGTAGGAAGCCTTCATCACATTTCTTCTCAAATTTGCTCAATCTTGTACCTTTCTTCAAGATATAGCATTTGCATCCAAATACTCTAAAGTATGCAATATTTGGCTTTCTTCCATTCAATATCTCATAAGGTGTCTTCTCAAGCATCTTGTGACAATAGAGTCGGTTGCTATAATAGCAAGCCATGTTGATAGCTTCAGCCCAAAAGGAATCACTCACATTGTATTCACTAAGCATAGATCTTGCCATATAAATGAGTGTCGTATTCTTCCTCTCAACAAGCCCATTTGATTGAGGAGTATACTTGGCCAAGAATTGATGTTTGATTCCATATTCATCACAAAGCTCATAAACTCTTGTATTCTTAAACTCACTCCCATTGTCACTCCTTACTCTCTTGATAGTTGTTTCAAATTCATTTTGGCATCTCTTGACAAAGATCTTGAATGTATCAAATGTTTCACTCTTGTCACTAAGAAAGAATACCCATGTATATCTAGTGAAATCATCAACTATCACAAAGCCATACTTGTATATGCGGTTGTTCCAAACAAGTCCATATGCAAAATCTCAAAAGGTTTGCATGTACTCATCATACTCTTGCTAGGGTGAGTGTTTCCAACTTGTTTGCCGGCTTGACAAGAGCTACAAAGCTTATCTTTCTCAAAGACCACATCTTTCAAGCCTCTAACTAGATCATGCTTGACTAATTTGTTCAATTGTTTCATTCCAAAATGACCAAAACTTCTATGCCATAACCAACCCATGCTAGATTTGGATAGCAAGCAAGTTGACAATTGAGTTTCTTTGGCATTGAAATCAACTAAGTATAGATTCTCATATATAAATCCTTTGAATATCAAGTTAGAGCCATCTAGACTTATGATCTCTACATCATCAACTCCAAAGATGCATTTAAAACCAAGATCACAAAGTTGAGCTACGGATAGCAAGTTGAAGTTCAAGCTCTCTACTAGCAACACATTTGATATGCTCATGTCATTGGATATAGCAATCTTACCAAGCCCTTTGACTTTGCCTTTCCCATTGTCACCAAATGTGATAGATTCAATCCCATTGCAATCATTTTGCTTGACAAAGTTGAACATTCTTGAATCTTCGGTCATATGTTGAGTGCACCCACTATCAAGCAACCAATGCCTCCCTCCGACTTTATAATTGACCTACAAAACAATTTAGTTCTTCTTAGGTACCCATACGTGCTTGGGTCCTCCAAAGTTAGTGACTAAGGACTTAGGTACCCAAATAGCTTTCTTCATTAGGTGTACCCATGTACTTAGCAATCACACATTTCCTGTCCTTGGTAAGCATATAACCTCTGTCCGAAGCTCTTTTGGGCTGCCAAACACATCTCCAACTTCTCCAAGATTCTAAGAGCCAACACTAAGTGCGAACACATGGTGGATAAGTACCCATGATGTTCAGCTTTGATCATGAGTGATTGACCAACACTTGAGTGTTTCAGTTTGAGCGGGTTATTCTAACCTCTTGCGAAAGCATGTGTGTGCCTGTCTATCAGCTTGTGGTGTGAAGATGCTATGCCTAGTGACAGTGGTCAATGGCGTGGAGAAGGTTGAGTAGAAGCTTGCCGTGCTAATGGACTGAGAGTGGTGAAGTGAGGAAGCAAGGTTCGGACTGAGGGACCATGAGCGCCAGCGGACTAGCTATGGTGGCTAGTACTTGGCACCAGCGAGTGCGAGAAGACATGGAGGTAGACCGAGTCGGCCGAGTCAAGACGGTGGACACGCAAGTCGAGCGGAGGCTCAGGGGACTCGAAGTCCGACCGGGCGAAGACAAGGTGGCTCGCGTTGAGTGGTTTGGTGGTTTGGGCCTCAAAACCATCCGCGTCGGTTTCCGAGTTTGGGCCGCAAAACTCGGGGTTCGGTAGTTGAGCCGAAAGCTACTAGTGGCGGGTTTCCTGGGTTTGGGCCTCAAAACCTAGGCGGATCTTCCGAGGAAGCGGGGATGACACGTGGCGGAATCCTGGAGGTTGCGTCGAGGCGACGTTAACTCCCGACAGGAAGCGGGGCCGTCCATTCAAAATGCGGGAGATATTTCTAGGAGCTTGGACTGCAATGCTTAGGCTAGGTAGTTTACTCAATGTATCTAGGGGGTCTTTGGGAAATAGCCAAAGCCCGATAAGTAGGGGGTGAAGGGGTATCCCTCATTCTATCTCTTGAACCCTAATCATTTGCCCCAACTCTCTCTCTCTACCCTCTCTCTAGTTCATGAGATCCCTAGGTTGATTTCACCAACATCTGTAAGAACTCAAATCTTTTGGTGGGAATCGGAGGCTCGACTCTCCGAGTGCCATGGAACGGTTAGTTTCTTGATCGAGTCTCCCAGGTTGCTTGTGTTCTTCGCGTTTTGCTTTTGCTCTCTCTTTTTCCTGAGTTTATTTCTCTTTGTTGAGAGTAGCTTTGCAAAATCCACTTGAGCCAAGTTGTTCGTATTCGTGAGGAGCATCTTTGCACCGAAAGAATTCACCTCAAACCTCACGTATTCGTGCGTAGATCGGGTGATTTCTTTGCGGCGTTCTTCGTTTTTCCTATTCCCCCCCAAATCCGAGTGTTCCCATTTATCCTCTCCAAATTGAGCGATGATTTCTTCGAGATAGCTCCCCAACTACACAAGGATCATGCCTATAAAGTTTGGTTGTAGTTGGAGTTCATTTGGTTGAGTTTTGGGAAGATTTGGCGGATTGAAATTGGTTTTCGCGGGTTTTCTGGGCTCTGTTCGTGAGCTCCGGACCACCCTCCAATTTAGAAGAAGGACAAAGAAAAGACAAAAAGAATCAAAAATAACTATGATACACAAAACTTTCCTCCTCTAAAAAGGAAAGCAGACACCCAACTCGCCTCGAAGGCAAGAAAACACAGCTTGATCCAAAGGCTTAGTGAGAATATCCGCAAGCTGGTTTTGGGTCTCGACATGCCGGAGGTCAATGTCGCCCTTCTCGTAGTGATCATGCAAAAAGTGAAAGCGGACCTCAATGTGCTTGGTCTTCGATTGAAGCACTGGATTTTTAGCCACACTAATTGCACTCGTGCTATCACAAAGTAGAGACACCTTAGTAAGCTCAAGACCGAAATCTCTCAAAGTGGCAATCATCCAAATCAACTGCGAGCAACAACTAGCCACGGCAATGTACTCAGCTTCGCACGTTGACTATGCCACGCTAGAAAGTTTGCGAGAAGACCAAGAAACCAAAGAAGACCCGAGAAACTGGCAAGTCCCAGAAGTGGACTTCCGATCAAGTCAGCAACCGGCAAAGTCGGCGTCAGAATAACCACAAAGATCAAGAGAAGAAGAGGTGGAAAACCAAAGTCCAAATTCGGGAGTGAAGTGCAAGTACCTGATGATGTGTTTCACCGCCTGCTTGTGCGAAGTCCGTGGGGACGCCTGAAAGCGTGCACACAAGCAGACGACGAACTGAATGTCTGGCCGAGTCGCTGTCAAGTACAGAAGCGACCCGATCATGCTTCGGTACTCCGTCTGATCCACCGCCTCTCCTTCCTCATCCGCATCCAAGGCAGTCATAGTCGACATGGGTGTCGAGAGGGGCTTTGCCTCACCCATGTCAAACTTCTTCAAGATATCCTTCGTGTACTTGCCTTGGTGCACAAACGTCCCTTCCTGTGTTTGCTTGATTTGCAACCCAAGAAAGAAGGTCAACTCTCCCATCATACTCATCTCAAATTCTCTGCTCATAATATCTGCAAACTTGGCAACAAGTGCATGAGAAGAACCACCAAAGATGATATCATCCACGTATATTTGGACAAGGAGAGTGTCTTTGCCTTGCTTGAGGAGAAACGTCTTATCTATTGATCCCATTTTAAAACCCTTAGCAAGCAAAAAGGTTTTTAGCCTATCATACCATGCTCTAGGTGCTTGTTTCAAACCATACAAAGCTTTGTGAAGTTTAAAAACATGGTTTGGAAACTTGGGATTTTCGAAACCGGGAGGTTGTTTAACATAAACTTCCTCCTCTATGTTGCCGTTTAAGAAAGCACTTTTAACATCCATTTGAAAAAGTTTAAAACCCTTAGAAGCCGCAAAAGCTAGAAGGATTCTAATGGCTTCTAAATGAGCTACGAGAGCAAAGGTTTCCTCATAGTCTATTCCCTCCTTTTGACAAAAGCCTTGAGCTACCAACCAAGCCTTGTTGCGCACTACCACCCCATCCTCACTTTGTTTAGTTTTGAAAACCCATTTGGTACCTATGGGGTGGCAACTGGGTGGTGGAGGAACTAAGACCCAAATGCGGTTTCCCTCAAAATTTTCTAAATCCTCATGCATGGCATTAACCCAATCCGGATCCATCAAATCGTGT
The DNA here is from genome assembly GCA_022036555.1 of Microstegium vimineum. Lineage (NCBI taxonomy): Eukaryota > Viridiplantae > Streptophyta > Magnoliopsida > Poales > Poaceae > Microstegium > Microstegium vimineum. The sequence goes on along the minus strand of CM039122.1, from coordinate 27,107,125 downwards.
CCAACATCTCGGGGCTCAAAAGAAGCGACAAAAGCCGAATGAGCAAAGTGAGAGATATAGGAACTGGACCGTGTGACTCGACGGTCACTGTCGCCGATGATGTTCTCCGGCGGGTGCTGCCGCTGGATGTGGTGTGGAGCCTGCCTGGACGAAGTGGCCTCCCCCTCAACAGCAGCTGGAGCTCCCTCAGGCGTAACGGGCACGGACCGAGGAAGCTGCTCGAATGACGCCCATGTAGAGGAAGTAGTCGGGTCGGGGCTGTGAGCCGAAGTGGACGTCGTAGGGTCGACGGGGGCAGCTAATGGAGTTGGATCAGGATCACCCCAATCGGCATCATCCTGCTCCTCCTCTACAAAGATGCTAGTGTTCACCTCATCATAACCTACAAGCTCAAAAGCAATCGAAACACAGGGCATAGATTCATCGAAAGTAATCTCACAAGTCTCCATCACTTGGTTAGTCTCAAGGTTAAGTGCACGATAAGCACGAGAGTGAGTAGAATAACCAAGAAAAATACCGTGAGAAGACCGTGATTCAAATTTATCCAACTAACCGCCCTTTTTGAGGATGAAGCACCTGCACCCAAACACCCGTAGGTGACTTACCTTGGGTGGTCTCCCAAATCGCAACTCATAAGAAGTCTTCTTCTTGAATGCTCGGAGGAAAATGCGATTGGAAACATAGCAAGCAGAACTGAGTGCTTCGGCCCAATACCGCCTAGGAGTCCTATGCTCATCGATCATCGTCCTGGCCATCTCAACAAGGGTCCGATTCTTGCGCTCAACAACACCGTTCTACTGGGGAGTGTGAGGTGAGGAAAACTGGTGATCAAGACCCAAAGAAGAGCAAAGAGTTGCAAAGTGAGCATTCTTGAATTCTGTGCCATTGTCACTGCGGATAGCTCTCATGGCATTCTTAGGTAGCTCATTTTGCAATCTCAAAATCAGATCTTGAACAAGTGGAAAAGCCTCATCCTTACTCTCCAAAAAGAACACCCAACAGTACCTCGAGTAGTCATCAACGACTACCACAACATACCACTTCCCTCCCTCCGACCTAACCCAAGCTGGACCAACTATGTCCATGTGTAAGAGCTCGCCGGGTTGAGTGGTCATGATCTCAGTCACAGGAGGATGGGAAGCAGCAACCATCTTGCTATGCCTGCAAGGATGGCAAACCAAATCCTTCTCGAACTTCAGCTTTGGCAATCCTTGGATAAGGTCAATTGAGCTAAGCCTTGCAAGCAAGTCAAAACTCAATTGTCCCAATCTCCTATGCCACTTCCAAAGCTCAGAAGAAGAACCGGCAAGAAGACAATGAGAAGGTATGGAAGAGATAGAAAAATCCGCACGAAAAATCTTCCCAAAAGGTAAAATCCGGCAAACAAGCTCACCACGAGAGTCCAAAATCCAAGAGAGATTAGGCTTGAAACTCCCATCAAAACCATCATCAAGGAGTTGCGAAACTGAAAGAAGGTTAAAATGCAAATTCACAACCAAAGCAACATCCTTGAGGACAAAAGAAGAGTTCACTCGAATGGACTCTCGGGAGACAACCTTACCTTTGCTCTTGTCCCCGAATGTGATATACTCTGTGTGGCGCACGGGGTCGAGGCTGGAGAACCACTTGGCACTTCCGGTCATATGGCGTGAGCATCCGAAATCCACAAGCCAAGTCTCCTCTAGTCCTCCTCCCTACATCAATAAAAAGACATAGGGTGAGCAAACGGTGCAACACTGGGGTTAGTAAACTATGAAGGATACCAGTGTTGTCCCATTTTCCCAAAGAATGGGTTAGGAGAACAACCATGATAGGGAAAACGTGGTCCGCTAAGGAAGGGAGGAGTAAATCCACCGCCACGAGGCCCGTAGTCGTATAGGTCATGATTGGTACCCCGCTGAGCACGACCACTGCGTGGTCTCGCCACCTGAGGCCTAGCACCTTGAGGCATTATACCTCTAGGCCTAGAAGTGCGCCTCTGAACTTCCGGTTCACGCACCCCAACTTGTGGGTGGTACATGTCCTGGTTGTTCAACTCAACCTGCCTCCAATCATCTCTCTTCCTCCTATAGCAAAACTCCGCCAAGTGCCCATCCCACTCACAATACTCACAATGGTACCTCACCACACTCTTGGTAGGCACTCTCTTGTTGGGTTGGGTGGCTCTAGCTTTCTTAGGAAGGGGATCACTAGAGATGTCGGGCATTGTATCAAGTGGGTTGCGAAGGTGGTTCGGTTTGGCAATCCACACTTGCTTCTATGGAGTGGTTTTGGGTGGCTCTTCAAACACACCATCTCTCACAGGGAACTCAGAGGGGTTGGTGGGCTTAGGTGGAGTGATCTTGGTAAGCTTGGGAGTTGTGGTGGGTTTCTCACTCTCGCTCAAACCACTGCACTCACCGATCTTACCGAACATGCTATCATCCTTCCCACCTATAGAAAAGCCTACTCTCGTGCTGCCAACCCTTTTGCATTGGTGACTCTTAGCTCAAGATGCACAGAAGGATGCTAGGATTGCTGTGCTAGATAAGGTCAGCTCAGATAGCACTAGAGTCGGATCGCTTTGAGGCTTTGGAGCTTGAGATCGTGTCGTGCAGACACTACAATATGCGTACCGAGGAAGAAAACACATACCTTCGGTCCATCTTGAGCTGGGTGTCTTGCCGAGAGCCACAATTGGGGATGTTGCTTAGCTAATGCAAAAGGGCTGGCAACACGGGAGTAGGCTTTGCTATAGGTGGGAAGGACGATAGTTTGTTCGGTAAGATCGGTGAGTGCAGTGGTTTGAGCGAGAGTGAAAACCCACCACAGCACCCAAGTTTACCAAGATCACTCCACCTAAGCCTACCGACCCCTCCAAGTTTCTTGTGAGAGATGGTGTGTTTGAAGAGCCACCCTAAACCACTCCATAGAAGCAAGTGTGGATTGCCAAACCGAACCAATTACGCAACCCACTTGACACACTACCAGACATCTCTAGTGATCCCCTTCATAAGAAAGCTAGATCCACCAAACCCAATAAGAGAGTGCCTACCAAGAGTGTGGTGAGGTACCATTGTGAGTATTGTGAGCGGGATGGGCACTTGGCTGAGTTTTGCTTTAGGAGGAAAAGAGATGATTGGAGGCAGGTTGAGTTGAACAACCGGGACATGTACCATCCACGAGTTGGGGTGCGTGAATCTGAAGTTCAGAGGCGCACTTATAGGCCTAGAGGTACAATGCCTCAAGGTACTAGGCCTCAGGAAGCGAGACCACATGGTGGTCGTGCCCGGCGGGGTACCGGTCGTGACCCATATGACCACGGGCCTCATGGCGGTGGCTTTACTCCACCCTTCTTTAGTGGACCACGTTTTCCCTATCGTGGTGATCGCTATCCCTCTGTGGGGCAGGAGATGTTTGTTTTTTCTCCTAACCCATTCTTTGGGCAAATGGGACAACACTGATATCCTTCACAGTTTACTAACCCCAGTGTTGCGCCGTTTGCTCACCCTATGTCTTTTTATTGATGTAGGAAGGAGGTCCGGAGGAGACTTGGCTTGTGGATTCCGGATGTTCACGCCATATGACCGGAAGTGCCAAGTGGTTCTCCAGCCTTGACCCCGTTCACCAAACTCAGTACATCACATTCGGGGACAAGAGTAAAGGTAAGGTTGTCTCCCGAGGGTCGATCCGAGTGAACTCTTCTTTTGTCCTGAAGGATGTTGCTTTGGTTGCGAATTTGCATTTTAACCTTCTTTCGGTTTCGCAACTCCTTGATGACAGTTTTGAAGTGAGTTTCAAGCCTTCTCTCTCTCGGATTTTGGACTCTCGCGGTGAGCTTGTTTGCCAGATCTTAACCTTCAGGATGGTTTTTCGTGTGGATTTTACTATCTCTTCCGGACCTTCTCGTTGTCTTCTTGCTGGATCTTCTTCCGAGCTTTGGAAGTGGCATAGGAGATTGGGACATTTGAGTTTTGACTTGCTTGCAAGGCTTAGCTCAATGGACCTTATCCAAGGATTGTCAAAGCTGAAGTTCGAGAAGGATTTGGTTTGCCATCCTTGCAGGCATAGCAAGATGGTTGCCGCTTCCCATCCTCCTGTGACTGAGGTCATGACCACTCGACCCGGCGAGCTCTTACACAAGGACACAATTGGTCCAGCTCAGGTCAGGTCAGAGGGAGGGAAATGGTATGTGGTTGTAGTCGTTGATGACTACTCGAGATACTCTTGGGTGTTCTTTTTGGAGAGTAAGGATGAGGCTTTTCCTTTGGTTCGAGATCTGATTTTGAGATTGCAAAATGAGCTGCCTAAGAATGCCATGAGAGCTATCCGCAGTGACAATGGCACATAATTCAAAAATGCTCACTTTGCATCTCTTTGTTCTTCCTTGGGACTCGACCATTAGTTTTCCTCACCTCACACTCCCCAGCAGAACGGTGTTGTTGAGCGCAAGAATCGGACCCTTGTTGAGATGGCCAGGATGATGCTCGATGAGCATAGGACTCCTAGACGATATTGGGCCGAAGCACTCAGTTCTGCTTGCTATGTTTTCAATCGCATCTTTCTCTGAGCTTTCAAGAAAAAGACTTCTTATGAGCTGTGATTTGGAAGACCACCCAAGGTAAGTCACCTATGTGTGTTTGGGTGCAAGTGTTTCATCCTCAAGAAGGGCGGTAAGTTGGACAAATTTGAGTCACGGTCTTCTAACGGTATCTTTCTTGGTTATTCCACTCACTCTCGTTCTTATCGTGCACTTAACCTTGAGACTAACCGAGTGATGGAGACATGTGAGATTACTTTCGATGAGACTATGCCCTGTGTTTCCACCGCTTTTGAGCTTGCAGCTAATGATGAGTTGAACACTAGCATCTTTGTGGAGGAGCAGGACGATGCCGATTGAGGTGATCCCGAGCCGACTCCACCGGCTGCCCTCATCGACCCTGCGACGTCTACTTCGGCTCACGGTCCTGACCCGACTGTAGCTGTCGACGGGGAGGCCACTTCGTCCAAGCAGGCTGCCCGCCACATCCAGCGGCAGCACCCGCCGGAGAACATCATCGGCAACATCGACCGACGAGTCACGCGGTCTAGGTCCTATCTCTCTCTCACTTTGCTCATTCGGCTTTATTCGCTTTTTTTGAGCCCCAAGATGTTGGACACACTTCGATGGATCCGGATTGGGTTAATGCCATGCATGAGGAGTTAGAAAACTTTGAGCGAAACCGCATTTGGGTCTTAGTTCCTCCACCACCTAGTTGTCACCCCATAGGTACCAAATGGGTTTTCAAAAATAAACAAAGTGAAGATGGGGTGGTAGTGCGCAACAAGGCTAGGTTGGTAGCTCAAGGCTTTTGTCAAAAGGAGGGAATAGACTATGAGGAAACCTTTGCTCCCGTAGCTCGTTTAGAAGCCATTAGAATCCTTCTAGCTTTTGCGGCTTCTAAGGGTTTTAAACTTTTTCAAATGGATGTTAAAAGTGCTTTCTTAAACGGCTACATAGAGGATGAAGTTTATGTTAAACAACCTCCTGGTTTCGAAAATCCCAAGTTTCCAAACCATGTTTTTAAACTTCACAAAGCTTTGTATGGTTTGAAACAAGCACCTTGATGAGGACATCACCGGCTTAGATATGACCATGCCAACCACTTCTATACCAAAGGTGAAACCATTCTATATGAGGTTTATCATTGTTACATTTGATGAATGGGTGCTGCACTATGAAGTGTGTATGTTTTCATTTTCAGAATTGCTTACATGGATCAAGGAAGGGTTAGATTGCATATGGAAAGCATGGATGGTCAATGAAGTTGATTGGGGACCAAATCCAAGTGTTCCTAACGTTCTCCACCAGGCCACCACGTCATATTGGATCCAAGGAAACAAAGAGTCCAAGTCCAACACGTTTTGGAAAGTTCAATTCGGACTGCAGAAGAGTCCAAACTTGCGACGGTTGCCACGACTTCATACGGACTCCGATTGGGACGTTATAGGACTTTTTGGAAAGCTTATCAAGTCTACTTTCCAATGGGTCTGGACTCATACCTATATCCTATCAGATGCGTGCGCAGTAGACAATTTAATACCGAGATCTTTTCTGCCAACGGTGCTGCGTCACCCTATTTTGGGCCGATGGCCCGTGTATCAACTTGAGTCCATTAGGGACTCATCCTAGGGTTGTAGGACGACACTAGGACCCATGTGGTCGTCCTCCCTCCTCCTTATATCCCCCTAGAGCCGCCACAAACAGATTTGGTTTTGTTTAGATGAAAGTTTAGCTGCTGCTACTTCCTTGTAGACGCGTGTGTCGACTAGACCATCCGTTCTACTTGATTCGGAACCCCACCTTCATGTGTATCACATCTGATCCTTCATCTCTTATTTGCAATTGAGTGCTTGTTCTACTTGTTCTTGCTTGTTCTTCGATTGCTTGCAGGAATAACCCTAGTGGTTTGGTTGGTTGTGATCCGCAAGATCGTGAGCAACCGCTGGATTTGGTGTATTGATCGCTAAGGCGCAGCGTCCTTGGATGGTTGTAGTCGGATCGTGAACGTCTCTCCAGTCAAATCGTAGTTATCTATCTCCACCGAAAGATCGGGACACCCATACTCTCATCAAGTGGTATCAGAGCCAGGTTTCATCGGTGAGAGATTTCAGTTTACTTTTAATTTCCTAAAGTCCAGAAAAAGCCAACAAAAAATAGTAGATTCGTTTCCCATAATCCCATAGACCTTTTGAGCCTTTTACTAGTATTGATTAGTTCGGGCTTGTTGAGTTTGGTTTACATCGGTTGAGTCGTGTTGCTGGTCTTAGGTTTAGGCTTTTAGAGTTTCGAGTTCTTGTCACGTTTTGGTCACTATATCCGCTGTGTTTACCATCACCATATACATCTCCACTACATCATAAATATTTCTTTTGCCATCATTGCTACCATATATATCTTTGCTGCACCATATTCATCCACCCTATTTTTTCTCATCGAGAAGATCTGATTTAGGCACACAAAAAAATCAGGATTGCTAGTTCTACTCTTGTTCGAGAAACACATTGTCCATTGCTTTTGTTGAAATCTGATTTGTCAAGTTTCAGATTTGTTCTAGTTGAGGAGAGTTAAAGAAAAGGTTTTTGAGGAGAGTTAAAGAAAAGAAAAAAAATCAGAAAGAAAAAGAAAAGAAAAGAGGATAACAGAAAAGAAAAACAAAGAGAAAGAGAAAAGAAACAAAAGAAGAGAAAAGAAAAAAAAAGAAGAGAGGAGGAAAAGAAAGGGAGTGTTTTGCTTGCTATTCTTGTGGCTTATTTTTGCTGTATCGTGACTTCGTTTGTGTCTAGGCTCGCGTCTCTAGCACGGTCTAGCCTAGGACCAGCACGGTACCTCCGTTGAACAATTTCTCAACTTGCTTTTGTGACTAATGTGGTGCTAGTACTTCCTTGCATATTATTTTTAGCCCTCCTATAGCTCCACATATCCGGATACAGCTTGACAGGTGTTGTTGCTACGGTGTCGATACACTACATCCAAGGTTTCCGACTTGCTGGTTGTTGCAACCCCCTGTTTTGCTGGGTAAGAACTTGTAAGAATTTGTTTGATCAAGTTGAGAGTGAGAGAATTACAACAACCACATCCTACTAGTTGATAGGCACATAAATATTATTGTGTATGTTTCTTGTTTTCTTCTAATCATGGCAGGAAACTACATGAAATTAGGAGATGATCAGGTTGCATATTCGAATCACTTTGCTAGTGGTATGACAAGTGATAAGCTTGCTACTTACGAGGTATGTGATGCTTTGCTAGATACACTACAATCTGCACTTCCTTATTTTGAAGGAAACTATGATCCTTATGCATATATTGAATGGGAGCTACATGTAGACAAGGAATTTAAAAAGTATGATCTATCTGAAAAACAAAAGGTTAAAGTTGCTTCAAGTGTTCTTATTAAGTATGCTTTAACTGAGTGGAAACACCTTTGTAGATTTGATAAAGCTCCTCAATCATGGAAAGATATGAAAAGACATTTTAGAGATGTTTTTGTTCCTATCTATTATTCTGATATTTTGTATGGAAAATTGCAATCTATAAAACAAGAAAACAAAACTGTAGCAGAATACTTAGATAGACTGAAATTATGTTTGCTACGTTGTGGCTTTGAAGAAAACGATGAGTTTCTAGAACATAGATTTTTGCAAGGTCTTAATGTGGAAATTCAGAATATACTTGTTGATAAACATTATAAGAATTTTGATGAGTTGTTTGATCTTGCTTGTGATGCTGAAGTAAATCTACAAAGGGAACATACAAAAACTATAGAAGCATTTGTCTCTCCTATTACTGACAATTTGCAGGAAGTAGATGATAATATACATGTCGACAACAATCAATTTGAGATAGGAGGTGAAACATTTAAAGAGAGCGTGAATCTGGCTACACCTACACCAATTAAGATGAGCATCCAAGGTATGTCAAATGCTTGTAAACTAAATCAAGGTGAGAATACTTTAGTTGACTTAAATTTGCCAACTAATCATGATATTATAGATCAATCAATTGTTGAACTGGTCGCTGATTTTCCTTTGTCACACTTTGATATGCTTGATTTTACTTGTGACAAAGAAGAGTTGTGTGATAGTGCATCACTTATATCCATACCACAACTAGTGAATAAAGCTACAAATTCTGTATTAATGAGTGCTGAATTCAAGCATGTTGTTCATATTGTAAATGAAAATGAAGAAGCTCAATTGTTGTCATCTTTACATACAATCGGATATATTGAATTCGATGATCTTTGTGAGCTTAAATATTTGCAGAATAATCTGACTGATAGATTTGAATTGCCATGTTCTTCTAATATCAGTTTTCATGCTATTGGCAAATATAATTATGAAGATGAGTATATGGTAAACCGAATTTACATTTGCTCAAATATACAAACTCTTTTTATAGTGAACAGAACTAATCAATTAGAAGTATGCAATAACAATAACCATGCCATGTCAAGCTTCCCTAGTTTTATTTTAAAGAAACAGGATAACTATCAAGAATGGGAGTATGGTTTGCTTGTATCTACAACACATCCTCCGACAGTGGTCAAACCGAGGACGGTTTGCTGTCAAGAAAGGGAGAATGATGAGGACATCACCGGCTTAGATATGACCATGCCAACCACTTCTATACCAAAGGTGAAACCATTCTATATGAGGTTTATCATTGTTACATTTGATGAATGGGTGCTGCACTATGAAGTGTGTATGTTTTCATTTTCAGAATTGCTTACATGGATCAAGGAAGGGTTAGATTGCATATGGAAAGCATGGATGGTCAATGAAGTTGATTGGGGACCAAATCCAAGTGTTCCTAACGTTCTCCACCAGGCCACCACGTCATATTGGATCCAAGGAAACAAAGAGTCCAAGTCCAACACGTTTTGGAAAGTTCAATTCGGACTGCAGAAGAGTCCAAACTTGCGACGGTTGCCACGACTTCATACGGACTCCGATTGGGACGTTATAGGACTTTTTGGAAAGCTTATCAAGTCTACTTTCCAATGGGTCTGGACTCATACCTATATCCTATCAGATGCGTGCGCAGTAGACAATTTAATACCGAGATCTTTTCTGCCAACGGTGCTGCGTCACCCTATTTTGGGCCGATGGCCCGTGTATCAACTTGAGTCCATTAGGGACTCATCCTAGGGTTGTAGGACGACACTAGGACCCATGTGGTCGTCCTCCCTCCTCCTTATATCCCCCTAGAGCCGCCACAAACAGATTTGGTTTTGTTTAGATGAAAGTTTAGCTGCTGCTACTTCCTTGTAGACGCGTGTGTCGACTAGACCATCCGTTCTACTTGATTCGGAACCCCACCTTCATGTGTATCACATCTGATCCTTCATCTCTTATTTGCAATTGAGTGCTTGTTCTACTTGTTCTTGCTTGTTCTTCGATTGCTTGCAGGAATAACCCTAGTGGTTTGGTTGGTTGTGATCCGCAAGATCGTGAGCAACCGCTGGATTTGGTGTATCGATCGCTAAGGCGCAGCGTCCTTGGATGGTTGTAGTCGGATCGTGAACGTCTCTCCAGTCAAATCGTAGTTATCTATCTCCACCGAAAGATCGGGACACCCATACTCTCATCACACCTAGAGAATGGTATGATAGGCTAAGACATTGTTTCTCCTCAAGCAAGGCAAAGACACTCTCCTTGTCCAAATATACGTGGATGATATCATATTTGGTGGTTCTTCTCATGCTCTTATTGCTAAGTTTGCAGATCTTATGAGCAGGGAATTTGAGATGAGCATGATGGGAGAGTTGACTTTCTTTCTCAGGTTGCAAATCAAGCAAACCCGGGAAGGGACGTTTGTGCACCAAGGCAAGTACACGAAGGATATCTTGAAAAAGTTTGACATGGCCGAGGCAAAGCCCCTCTCGACGCCTATGTCAATTACTAGTGCCTTGGATGCGGATGAGGAAGGAGAAGCGGTGGACCAGACGGGGTACCGAAGCATGATCGGGTCCCTTCTGTACCTAACGGCAACCCGACCAGACATTCAGTTCGCCGTCTGCATGTGTGCTTGCTTTCAGGCATCCCCATGGACTTCGCACAAGCAAGCGGTAAAACGCATCATGAGGTACTTACGGTTCACTCCTGAGTTCGGACTTTGGTTTTCCACCTC
>CM039122.1:27083862-27096371 GCA_022036555.1 Microstegium vimineum | reverse complement strand
AGCCCAACCCGCAACTCCCCTCTCTCCCTTCTTTCTGGCCCGAGGGGTAAAAGCCCATCCACCCCCCCTCCTTTTCTCCTCGCCCCAGGGGCCCTCCATTAGCCCGCCCCGTGCACACCAACCCCCCTCCTTCCCCGGGCCCCGTTTGGCTAGGCCCGGCCACGCCCACCGGGACACCCTTCTTCCCTCCCTTCCCTGACACCTTGGGGCCACCCGAAGCCCCACCCCCTTCCCAAGCCTTTCCAGCCGAAGCAAACCCCGACTCTGGTTCCGTTCGGAAAACTCCCTCGCTTCGCTCTGGCGTGCTGGCCCCCCCAACTCCTCCCCTGGTCCTTTAAATAGGGGACGCGAACCCGCACCCGCACCCGAACCCTAGTAAGCGCCGCCATCACTTCGCCTTGAGCCGCAGCAGGCTTTCGCACTCGCCGAAAGAGCTCCGCCTCCCTTTTCCCCGTGTCAAGTCCCCGAGCCCGCTCTCGCCTCGGTAAGCAATCTCCCAAGCTTGGGTCGGTTTAACCACTCTCCAACTTCCTCCATCCTCTTTCTTTGCCTTTTCACCCACCCGCGTCCCACCATGTGCGGGAAGCCGTCTCCGCCTGGCTCGCCATCACCCATTTCCCGTGCATTTGGTCGCGAAAACCGCGCGGGTAAGACCCCCATGCCTCCTCTATCTCCCGGTTTTTTTCCCGAGCCCGCCACCCCCTAGGCCCTAAGCATGATCTCCGGCGAGGAGCTACGCTCCGTCCATGGGGCTGTCGCCCCTCTATGTGTCAACCCAGAACCACCCCTCTCCACCCCGATCTAATCTGATCATCCCCGTGATCCACGGGCCCCGATTGAATGATACCCCTTCGGGTGTCTCTTTTTTAAAAGAGACCCCCGGGGTTTCGCCTATTCAACCCCTCATCCATCATCAGATTAAAATCCGATTTTTTTTAATTTTAAATTTAATTCGAAAAAAAAATTTCATCTAATTACAAGTACGCCACGTTTTCAAAAACCCTGTTTGATCGTTTTAGCTCCGATTCGATCCGTTCCAGTTGCGTTAGCTTCGTAATTTAAAGATATATCTATTGGTATAGTTTTCATCTATGTCAAATAATTTTGAAAATAAAATTTAGATTAATCCTTTTTAATGAATTAGTCTTGTATAGATAATCTTATAAAATTCATAAGTAATTCGTTTTAGATCCGTTTTGTTCCGTTCTAGCTGCTTTGGTTTCGTAACGATAATATCTATCTGTTAGTAACAGTTTTAAACAAGTTTTCATCTTTCAAATAAAATAATAATTGATTAATCTATAATCAATTGTTTTCTAATTAAAACCAATTAGGGTTTTCACCTCGGGTTTTCATAAATAAATTATAGACATAGTTAATCTTGTTTTTATTAATCAAATATAATGTGATTTAATCTAATTTGGATATTTCTCTGAAATATCATATATATGTTTTTTATAGAGAAAATAAATGAAGTATAGTTCTCTTTTAAAAGCTACATCCTTCGGTAGCTGTTCTTTTCCGTTATAGATCCGATTAGCGTGTTTCTCGCATATGGGTGATCGTAGAAAGACGCAGATTTCTTTTAAAGCTCTTTTCATTGATTGGTGTATTGTTCTAAATAGATCTATTGTATGCTTTGAATGTTTGTTCAGTTTCTTGTGTGGTGTTTATGCTCTTGTCCAATCGGTGAGATTACGTGGAGATCATGAAGAAGTTATCTGAAGTTGAGAATCAGTTGAAGAAAGGATCTAAGCATTTAAGGCAAGTATGGCATGGGACCTTCCTTGTTACCTATACACTTTAATGTCACTTAATTCATATACATGTGTCTACCTTGATTCCCATGAGGATTACCTAGATTTGATATCCTGTGCCTTGTCACCTTTGAGGGTTTGCATGTGGGTAGCTTATGCTAGTTCTCATAAAGAATAACCATGATCTTGTAACTTGACTAATGATATATGAAATAACGATAAAAGATGACTTTTTAGCAACGTGGACTGTAGGTGGAACATCAGGAACTCACACCTGTGTTCTCACTCATAGGGATATTTCTTTAAGTGGATTACCCCGAGAAAACAGTACTACCACATGAAGGACCGAGAACGGTGACCAGAGGGGCGTGAATGGGAGCCAAATAAAAATTCCTTTTGGAAACTTCTTATTGCATGACCCTTGTCCCAAAATCACACCCAAAATGCAACTTCGAAAACTTCGACTCGCACACGACCTAACGAGTAGGTGGACACCATAGGAGTGGTCCTAAAGGTGCAGCGGAGCGGTCGGAAAACCTTGACGAACAAGACTTGGAAGATCCAAAGCAAAACAAAGAAGACCGAGAACGATGGCCAGAGGGGGGGTGAATGGGAGCCTCAAATTTCTCTCGAAATATTCTGGCCACTCTTCCCAAAAACCAAACCCAGTTGCTGGGTGCTCAACCTCCCTCGAGCAACGCGAGCGGGGATTCAGACGAAAACGAGCAAATGAAAGCTCACCGGCAGTGGAGAAAATCTCACCGAAAACCCCCAACATTGAGTTCTCAACCCCTATGAGAAAGAGGCAAGAACCCCAAGCAAAACAGCCAGAAAAGCAGGCGACGGACGCTGAACACAGGGGCGACGGACGCTAGGCGTCGGACGCTGAGAGAGCGTCCGTCGGCCTTCCAGAGAGCCTTGCAGAGGAGAAGCAGAAGGCAGGGCGTCGGATGCTTGGGTGAGTGTCTGTTAGCGTTAGACGCTGCGCGACAAACACTTAGGTGAGTGTCCGTCGGGCTTACAGTGAACGCTATAAATCCGCACAACACAGCAATGCGACGGACGCAGGGCGACGGACGATGGACAGTGTCTGGCACCAAACTCACACGCACGCGGACGATCGCCACGGACGCTGACGTCAGCATGTCCTTGCGTCCAACGCCAAAACTCAGAGCTTCCGACGCTCTCAAGCAGAGTGCAGAAACGCGAAAAACGTTTTTGTCTTCGCCAAAACTTTCCAAAACCGAACCATATGATCACCAACTACAACCAAACTTTGTAGGCATGATCCTAGTACAGTTGGAGAGCTATCCCGAAGAAATCATCGCTCAATTTGGATCGGTTAATTGGGCACAAAAGGATTTTGGGAGAAAACCCTAAAATGAAGAACACCACAAAGAAATCGCCCGATCTGTGTACTCGTGAGGTTTAAGGAAAATTCAAGTCGATAACTCTCAGCCACTCATTTGAATGGACGGCCCCGCTTCCTTCCTCACGAAATCGGAGAAAAGAAAGCTCAGCATTCTTGAATTATGTGCCATTGTCACTGCAGATAGCTCTCATGGCATTCTTAGGTAGCTCATTCTGCAATCTCAAAATCATATCTCGAACAAGTGGTAAAGCCTCATCCTTACTCTCCAAAAAGAACACCGAAGAGTATCTCGAGTAGTCATCAACGACTACAACCACATACCACTTCCCTCCTTCCGACTTGACCTGAGCTGGACCAACTGTGTCCATGTCTAAGAGCTCGTCGGGTCGAGTGGTCATGACCTCAGTTACAGGAGGATGGGAAGCGGAAACCATCTTGCCATGCCTGCAAGGATGGCAAACCAAATCCTTCTCGAACTTTAGCTTTGGCAATCCTTGGACAAGGTCCATTGAGCTAAGCCTTGCAAGCAAGTCAAAACTCAAATGTCCTAATCTCCTATGCCACTTCCAAAGCTCAGAAGAAGAACCGACAAGAAGACAATGAGAAGGTCCGGAAGAGATAGAAAAATCTGCACGAAATACCTTCCCGAAGGGTAAAATCCGGCAAACAAGCTCACCATGAGAGTCCAAAATCCAAGAGAGATTATGCTTGAAACTCACTTCAAAACTGTCATCAAGGAGTTGCAAAACCGAAAGAAGGTTAAAATGCAAATTCACAACCAAAGCAACATCCTTGTGGACAAAAGAAGAGTTCACTCGAATCGACCCTTGGGATACAACCTTACCTTTACTCTTATCCCCGAATGTGATATACTCGGTGTGGTGCACGGGGTCGAGGCTGGAGAACCACTTGGCACTTCCAGTTATATGGCGTGAGCATTCGGAATCCACAAGCCAAGTCTCCTCCAGTCCTCCTTCCTACATCAATAAAAAGACATAGGGTGAGCAAACGGACCAACGCTGGGGTTAGTAAACTGAGAAGGATACCAGTGTTGTCCCACTTGCCCAAAGAATGGGTTAGGAGAAAAACCAAACATCTCCTGTCCCATGGGAGGATACCGATCACCACGATGGGGAAAACGTGGTCCGCTAAAAAAGGGTGGAGTAAAGCCACCGCCACGAGGCCCGTAGTCGTATGGGTCACGACCGGTACCACGCCGGGCACGACCACCACGTGGTCTCACCTCCTGAGGCCTAGCACCTTGAGGCATTGTACCTCTAGGCCTAGTAGTGCTCCTCCGAACTTCCGGTTCATGCACCCCAAGTCGTGGGTGGTACATGTCCCGGTTGTTCAACTCAACCTGCCTCCGATCATCTCTCTTCCTCCTAAAGCAAAACTCAGCCAAGTGCCCATCCCGTTCACAATACTCACAATGGTACCTCACCACACTCTTGGTAGGCACTCTCTTGTTGGGTTGGGTGGCTCTAGCTTTCTTAGGAAGGGGATCACTAGAGATATCTGGCAGGGTGTCAAGTGGGTTGCGAAGGTGGTTCGGTTTTGCAATCCACACTTGCTTCTGTGGAGTGGTTTTGGGTGGCTCCCCTACCAATCCACTCAGAGGGGTTGGTAGGCTTAGGTGGAGTGATCTTGGTAAGCTTAGGAGTTGTGGTGGGTTTCTCATTCTCGCTCAAACTATTGCACTCACCAATCTTACCGAACATGCTATCGTCCTTACCACCTATAGCAAAGCCTACTCCCGTCCTGCAAGCCCTTTTGCATTGGCTGAGCATGATCCCAACTGTGGCTCTCGGCAAGACACCCAGCTCAAGATGGACCGAAGGTATGTGTTTTCTTTCTCAGTACGCATCTTGTCGTATCTGCACGACGCTATCTCAAGCTCCAAAGCCTCAAAGCATTCCGACTCTCTAGTGCTATCTGAGCTGACCTTCTCTAGCACAGCAATCCTAGCATTTCTTTGTGCCAGCTCAGAACGCAAGCCTAAGCAAGACTTGCACACGCCAAGTAAGCTCACCGGCAGTGGAGGAAAATCACCGGAAACCCCAAAACATAGGTTTTCAACCCCTAGGGAAAAGAGGCAAGAACCTAGGCAAAACGGGAGAAAACAGCAACCAACAGGAAGCTCCGGACCAGATAGGACAGAACCACCAGACTAAGGCAAGTAGTCTGGAGGTATGGTCCGACACTGGCCAAACCGAGACAGAGAAGTGCAGGGAGCACCCGACCTCCGGACTACCTGCTCCGGACTAGTCCGGTGGTATGGGAGACTGGTCCGGTGCTCACTCACACAAAAAGTCTAGTAAGCTACCGACCTCCGGACCAGACCACCGGACTACCCCGTTGGACCAAGGAGAGTGGTCCGACGCGTGGTAGCGTTCCTCAGCAGAGCCACCGAACCACTCGTCAAAGGTCCGGAGCTCAAAAACCGGGAGGTCCGGAGGGTGTTCCGACGCCCCTTGCTGCTTGACACGGGAAAGGTCAAGACCACCGGACCACTCGCTATGGTCCGGAGCTTAGAAGGGAAGTGGTCCGACGCTCACAACCAGAAAACTGTTCCTCGCGAAAACGAACTTCTCTCCACCAAATCTTCCCAAAACTCAACCAAAATATCACCAACGGCAACCAAACTTTGTAGGCATGATCCTAGTGCAGTTGGGGAGCTATCCCAAAGAAATCATCGCTCAATTTGGAGAGGATAAAAGGGAACACTCGGATTTGGAGGAGAAGAGAGCAAAACGAAGAACGCCACAAAGAAATCGCCCGATCTACGCACTCGTGAGGTTTGAGGAGAATTCCTTCAGTGCAAAGAAGCTCCTCACGATTATGCACAACTTAGTTCAAACGGATTTGCAAGAGCTACTCCCCACAAAAAGAAATCATCTCAGGAAAAGAGGGAGCAAAAGAAAAACGCGAAGAACACAAGCAAAACGGGGACACGATCAACAAAATGAAGCCACCATGGCTTACGGAGGTTATGGCCTCCGATTCCTCACAACAATCACAAGTTCTTACACTGGTGACAGGGTGGATCTCAAGAAAGAAGAAGCTAGGGAAGGGAAAACCTAGGAATAGGTGGGAGAGAGAGTAATGCAAGAGATGAGGATGAGGATACCCCTTCATCCTCTATTTAATAGGGCTTTGGATATTTCCCAAAGACCCCCCTAGATACATGAGTGAACTACCTAGCCTAAGCATTGCAGGCCAAGCTCCGGAAAATATCTTTCTCGATTTGAATGGACGGCCCCGGTTCCTGCCAGGAGTTGTCGTCGCCTCGACGCAACCTCTAGGATTTCGCCACGTGCCATCCCCGCTTCCTCAGAAGCTCCGCCTATGTTTTCAGGCCCAAACCCAGGAAACCCGCCACCGGTAGCTTTGCGCTCAACTACTGAACCCCGAATTTTGCGGCCCAAACTCGGAAACCGATTGAAGGACCGAGAATGGCGACCAGAGGGGGGGGGTGAATGGGAGCCTCAAATTTCTCTCGAAATATTCGGGCCACTCTTCCCAAAAAACCAAACCCAGTTGCTGGGTACTCAACCTCCCCCGAGCAATGAGAACCCAGTTTCAGACGAAAACGGACAAATGAGAGCTCACCGGGAGTGGAGGAAAACTCACCGGAAACCCCCAAGAATGAGTTCTCAACCCCTATGACAAAGAGGCAAGAAACCCAAGCAGAACAGCCCAAAAGACAGGCGTCAGACGCTGGACAACAGGGCGACAGACGCTGGAAGACAGCGCAACGGATGCTCCTAGGCAAGGCGTCCGACGTTTGCCTTCCAGAGAACCTGATAGAGACTAAAAGACTACCGAGGCGACGGACGGTCGGCGACGGACGCTGTGAAGATCGTCCGTCGGCCTACTCGAGAGCAAAACAAAATTGCACAACGCACAAGACGCGACGAACACTGGGCGACGGACTCTGGAGAGCGTTCGACGCCAAACCGAAGGACACAGACAAGCCGAGCGACAGACGTTGACGTTAGCACGTACCAGTGTCTGACGCAAAACCCTCGGAGTGTTTGACGCCCCTGATAGAAACGCAGAAACCTCGAAAAGCGATTTTCTCTTCGCACATACTTCCCAAATCCTAACCAAATGATCTCCACTAGCAACCTAACTTGGTAGGCATGTTTCTAGTGCTATGGTGGAGCTATCCCGAAGAAATCATTGCTAAATTTGGTGAGGATTGAAGGGAAACGAGGATTTGGGGAAAAAGCGGCAAGAACGAAGAACACCGCAAAGAAAACACCCGATCTGTGTGCTCGTGAGGTTTTAGGAAAATTCCTTCGATACAAAGATGCTCCTCACGAGGACGAACAACTTGGTTCAAACCGATTTCGCAAAGCTACACCCTACAAAGAGAAATCATCTCGGGAAAACGAGAGAGCAAAAGCAAAACACGAATAAGGCAAGCAAAACGGGGTCACAATCACAGAATCGAAGCCACCATGGCTTACGGAGGTTACGGCCTCCGATTCCTCGCAACAATCACAAGTTCTTACACCGGTGACGCGGTGGATCTCAAGCAAGAAGAACCTAGGGAAGGGAAAACTTGGGAATAGGTGGGAGAAAGAGTAATGCAAGAGTTCATGATAAGGATACCCCTTCATCCTCTATTTAACAGGGCTTTGGCTATTTCCCAAAGACCCCCCTAGATACATGAGTGAACTACCTAGCCTAAGCATTGCAGTCCAAGCTCCGGAAAATATCTTCATCATTTTGAATGGACGGCCCCGCTTCATGGCCGGAGTTGCCGTCGCCTCGACGCAACCTCCAGGATTCCGCCACGTGCCATCCCCGCTTCCTCGGAAGCTCCGCCTAGGTTTTGAGGCCCAAACCCAGGAAACCCGCCACCGGTAGCCTTGGGCTCAACTATCGAACCCCGAGTTTTGCGGCCCAAACTCGGAAACCGACGCGGATGGTTTTGAAGCCCAAACCACCAAATCACTCGACGCGAGCCACCTTGTCTTCGCCCGGTCGGACTCCGAGTCCCCTAAGCCTCCGCTCGACTCGCGCGTCCACCGTCTTGACTTGGTGGACTCGATCTACCTCAATGTCTTCTCGCACTCGCCGGTGCCAAGTACTAGCCACCACAGCTAGTCCGCCGGCGCCCATGGTCCCTAAGTCCGAGCCCCGCTTCCGCCCTTCACCGCTCTCAGTCCATCGGCGCGGCAAGCCTCTACTCGACCTTCTCCATGCCATGGACCACTGTCACTAGGCATAGCACCTGCACACCACAAGCTGATAGACAAGCAGACATTTCTGCTTTCGCAGAGGTTAGGGTAAGCCACTCAAACTGAAACACTCACGTGTTGGTCAATCACTCATCATCAAAACGGAACATACATGGATACTTATCCACAATGTGTTCGCACCGACGCAGATGGTTTTGAGGCCCAAACCACCAAACAACTCAACGCGAGCCACCTTGTCTTCGCCCGGTCGGACTCCGAGTCCCCTGAGCCTCCGCTCGACTCGCGCGTCCACCGTCTTGACTCGGCCGACTCGGTCTACCTCCATGTCTTCTCGCACTCACCGATGCCAAGTACTAGCCACCACAGCTAGTCCGCCGGCGCCCATGGTCCCTCAGTCCGAGCCACGCTTCTGCCCTTCAGCACTCTCAGTCCATCGGCACGGCAAGCCTCTACTCGACCTTCTCCACGCCATTGACCACTGTCACTAGGCATAGCACCTGCACACCACAAGCCGATAGACAGGCACACATTTGCTTTTGCAAAGGGTTAGAATCAAGCCACTCAAACTGAAACGCTCAAGTGCTGGGCAATCACTCATCACAAACTGAACTACATGGGTACTTATCCACCATGTGTTCGTAGTGGGCATGATCCCAGCACTGTTGGTGAGCTATCTCTAAGATATCATGGCTCAATTCAGATCGAATTAGGGGGGGAAAGAAATTCTGGAAAAGTGCTCAAGATCAAGAACACGAACTTCAAATCACCCGATCTATGTGCTCGTGAGGAATCAAGGGAAACCCTTTGGTGCAAACATTCTTCTCACATCCCCGCACAAAATGATTCAAACGGAATCGATTGAAACAGCCCGTAGCCCAAGATCTCAAGCCATGAACAATTTTGGGAAAAAGGGGAACAAGAGAAAGAACACAAATCACAAGCACAATCGGAGACACGAATCACGAAATTGAACTAACCATGCTTTACGGAGGGTAAGGCCTCCGATTCCCGAACACAAGGGTTGCAAGTTTTACATGAATTGACTACACAATCAACTCATGGACCTCTAAGCATGAACTAGGGTTTGGGGAGAGAGAGAGTGGTTAGGGGGAAATGAGAGAGGTGAAAGGGTGGGATGAGGGATACCCCTTCATCCCCTACTTAACAGGCTTTGGCTATTTCCCAATGACCCCCTTAGATACAAGACCGAATTACCTAGCCCGAAGACATTGTAATCCAAGTCGATAACTCTCAGCCACTCATTTGAATGGACAGCCCCGCTTCCTGCCGGGAGTTGCCGTCGCCTCGACGCAAGCTCCAGGATTCTGCCACGTGCCATCCCCGCTTCCTCGGAAGCTCCGCCTAGGTTTTGCGGCCCAAACCGAGGAAACCCACCACCGGTAGCTTTGGGCTCAACTACCGAACCCCGAGTTTTGAGGCCCAAACTCGGAAACCGTCCAACGATGGTTTTGAGGCCCAAACCACCAAACCGCTCGATTCGAGCCACCTTGTCCTCGCTCGGTCGGACTCCGAGGCCCCTGAGCCTCCGCTCGACTCCCGCGTCCACCATCTTGACTCGGTCGACTCAGTGTACCTACATGTATTCTCACACTCGTCGGTGCCAAGCATTAGCCACCATACCTAGTCCGCCGGCGCCCATGGTCCCTCGGTCCGAGCGCCACTTCCGCCCTTCACCGCTCTCAGTCCATCGGCACGGCAAGCCTCTACTCGACCTTCTCCATGCCAATGACCACTGTCACAAGGCATAGTGCCTGCACACCACAAGCTAATAGATAGGCACACACTTGCTTTCGCAAGGATTAGAAGTAAGCCACTCAAACTGAAACGCTCAAGTGTTGGGCAATCACTCATCACAAAACTGAACTACATGGGTACTTATCCACCATGCGTTCGCAATCTCCCCCTTGATGAGTGCATTGTCAACACAAGTGCATTTCAGATTTGATCCACAAGGTAAAGCTCTCCAAATGACCAAAAATCTTGGAAAGCCAAAAACAGGGTCACTTGAGAGAAGCAAAACAAGTCCAAAACTTGGTTCCCAAAGACATGGGCAATGACTCGACGTAACCAAGCAAAATAAAGCTAGCCCTCAAGAAGAGGCACAAAACGGGCTCAACACCTCTAGCAAGCCAAAGATACCAATCAAAGCTCTAAAATTTCAGAATACCAATTGAAGCATCAAGAGCAGCTCAAAGATACCAATTAAACCAAATACGGCTCAAAGAGTCAATCGAAACCTGTCGGAGCCAACAAGGCAAGCTAGACCCTCCAGAAGAGGGAAAGGCTCAACACATCTAGCAAAAGCTCCCCCTAGGAAAAAGCACACTCAAGATACCAAGAAGGGTGAAACGAGCCAAGTACGCAGAAGAGATACCAATTAAAGGACCAAAGCGGACCAAAGCTCAAAAGGCCATGCGAACACATGGTGGATAAGTACCCATGTATGTTCAGTTTTGTGATGAGTGATTGCCCAACACTTGAGCGTTTTAGTTTGAGTGGCTTACTACTACTCTTTGTGAAAGCAAATGTGTGTCTGTCTATCGGCTTATGGTGTGCAGGTACTATGCCTAGTGACAGTGGTCAATGGCGTGGAGAAGGTCGAGTAGAGGCTTGTCGTGCTGATGGACTGAGAGTGGTGAAGGGCCGAAGCGGGGCTCGGACTGAGGGACCATGGGCGCCGGCAGACTAGCTGTGGTGGCTAGTACTTGGCACCGGCGGGCGCGACAAGACATGGAGGTAGACCGTGTTGGCCAAGTCAAGATGGTCAGCGAGAGAGTTGAGCAGGAGGCTCAGGGGACTCGGAGCTGGGCTGGGCGAGGACGAGGTGGCACGAGTCGAGCGGTTTGGTGGTTTGGGCCTCAAAACCATAGGAGGACGGTTTCCGAGTTTGGGCCTCAAAACTCGGAGTTTGGTAGTTGAGCCCAAAGCTACCGGTGGCGGGTTTCCTGGGTTCGGGCCTCAAAACCTAGGCGGAGCTTCCGAGGAAGTAGGGATGACACGTGATGGAATCCTGGAGGTTGCGTCGAGACGACGACAACTCCTGACAGGAAGCGGGGCCGTCCATTCAAATCGAGGGAGATATTTGCCGGAGCTTGGACTGCAATGCTTAGGCTAGGCAGTTCACTCATTGTAGCTAGGGGGATCTTTGGGAAATAGCCAAAGCCTCTGATAAATAGAGGATGAATGGGTATCCTCATCCTATCTCTTGGACCCTAATCATTTTGCCCCAACTCTCTCTCTCTCTACCCTCTCTCTAGTTCATGAGATCCGCATTTGATTTCACCAACCTCTGTAAGAACTTGAGTTTGTTGCGAGGAATCGGAGGCCGTAACCTCCGTAAGCCATGGTGGCTTCGACTTCTTGATCGTGTCCCCGTTTTGCTTGTGTTCTTCACATTTGCTTTTGCTCCCTCTTTTTCCCGCGATGATCTCTCTTTGTAGGGAGTAGCTCTTGCAAATCCGTTTCAACCAAGTTGTTTGTATTCGTGAGGAGCATCTTTGCACCGAAGGAATTCCCCGCAAACCTCATGAATGCGTAGATCGGGTGATTTCTTTGCGGTGTTCTTCATTCTTGCCCCTTTTCCCCTAAATCCTCGTTTCTCTTTATTTCTCACCAAATTGAGCGATGATTTCTTTGGATTAGCTCCCCAAATGTACAAGGATCATGCCTACAAAGTTTGGTTGCAGTTGGTGATCATTTTGTTTAGATTTGGGAAGTTTCGGCGAAGAGAAAATCGCTTTTCGAGGTTTCTGCATTTCTGTCGGGGTCGTCGGACGCTCCGAGGGTTTCGCGTCGGACGCTGGTATGTGCTGACGTCAGCGTCCGTCGCCTCGCTTGTCGGCGTCCTTCGATTTTGGCGTCGGACCCTCTTCTCAGCGTCCGTCGCCCTCTGTCAGCGTCCTTCACCAGCGTCCGTGGCCCTTCCAGTAGGGGCTGATTTTTCTGGGTGCGTTGGACTCTGCCAACGGACCGTCCGTCGCCCAACGGACCGTCCATCGCCCAGCGTCCATCTGTGCAACGTACTCTGGCAACGGACCATCCATCGCTCAACGGACCGTCCATCGTCAGCGTCCGTCGGCCTTCCAACAAGGTTTTTTACGATTTTCTTCGTCGCTGTTTTGGCCGTTTCTCCCTCATCCGGACTCC
>CM039122.1:27027454-27083762 GCA_022036555.1 Microstegium vimineum | reverse complement strand
GAAGCATAGGCCGTTGAGCTTGTCCTCAGCCCTTCCCTTCGACTCATCATCGCTTGAAGAAGCACCTCTGTTGGAGGAGGCATCGATGTCACTGAGGGAGGTGAGAAAGGCTCGGTGCTTGGCCTTCACCTTGTCGATCACCTTCTTCGACGACCTTCGGTGGTAGCCGCCCTTGGGCTTGTGCTTGTCCTCGAAGTGGTGCTCGCGCTTGTCCTTGCGCTTGGTGAAGTCACCCACAGCTTTCTTGGGGAAGTTTGCGATGAAGTGATCCTCATCACCGCAACGGTAGCACCCCTTGGCTGAGCCACCACGCCGACGGTTCAAACGGTTGTTGTGAAACCATGAGAACTTGGTGATGACCAAAGCCAGCTCATCGTCTCCAAGAGCCTCCACTTGATCCTCTGTCACAGAAATCAAAGACAAAATGAACAAAGAGTGTGAAGGGTCAGAGGAGGAATATGCGAACACATGGTGGATAAGTACCCATCTATGTTCAGTTTTGATGATGAGTGATTGACCAACACGTGAGTGTTTCAGTTTGAGTGGCTTACCCTAACTTCTGCGAAAGCAGAAATGTGTGCTCGTCTATCGGCTTGTGGTGTGTAGGTGCTATGCCTACTGACAGTGGTCAATGGCATGGAGAAGGTCGAGTAGAGGCTTGCCATGCCGATGGACAGAGAGTGGTGAAGGGCGGAAGCGGGGCTCGGACTGAGGGACCATGGGCGCCGGCGGACTACCTGTGGTGGCTAGTACTTGGCACCGGCGAGTGCGAGAAGACATGGAGGTAGACCGAGTCGAGCAAGTCAAGATGGTGGACGCGCTAGTCGAGCGGAGGCTCAGGGGACTCGGAGTCCGACCGGGCGAAGACAAGGTGGCTCGCGTCGAGCAGTTTGGTGGTTTGGGCCTCAAAACCATCCGCGTCGGTTTCCGAGTTTTGGCCGCAAAACTCGGGGTTCGGTAGTTGAGCCCAAAGCTAGCGGTGGCGGGTTTCCTGGGTTTGGGCCTCAAAACCTAGGCGGAGCTTCCGAGGAAGCGGGGATGGCACGTGGCGGAATCCTGGAGGTTGCGTCAAGGCGACGGCAACTCCTGGCAGGAAGAGGCCCGTCCATTCAAATCGAGGGAGATATTTACCGGAGCTTGGACTACAATGCTTAGGCTAGGTAGTTCACTCATTGTATCTAGGGGGGTCTTTGGGAAATAGACAAAGCCTGTGATAAATAGAGGATGAAGGGATATCCTCATCCCATCTCTTGAACCCTAATCACTTGCCCTCGCTCTTTCTCTAGTTCATGAGATCCCTAGGTTGTTTCTACCAAACTTTGTAAGAACTTGGATTTGTTGCGAGGAATCGGAGGCCGTAACCTCCGTAAGCCATGGTGGCTTTGCTTTCGTGATTGTGTCCCCGTTTTGCTTGTGTTCTTCGCGTTTTGCTTTTGCTCCCTCTTTTCCCGAGATGATTTCTCTTTGTAGGGAGTAGCTCTTGCAAATCCGTTTGAACCAAGTTGTTCGTAATCGTGAGGAGCATCTTTGCACTAAAGGAATTCTCCTCAAACCTCATGGTTGCATAGATCGGGTGTTTCCTTTGTGGCGTTCTTCATTTTCCCCTTTCTTCCCCAAATCCAAGTGTTTCCGTTTATCCTCTCAAAAATTGAGGGATGATTTCTTCAAGATAGCTCCCCAACTGCACTAGGATCATGCCTACAAAGTTTGATTGCAGTTGGTGATCATTTGGTTGAGTTTTGAGAAGATTTGGCGGAGTGGAATCATTTTTCTTGCGGGTTTCAGCTTTTCTGTTTGTGAGCGTCGGACCACCCTCCGGATAGCTCTTCCCTAAGCTCCAGACCATTGCAAGTGGTCCGGTGGTCTTGACTTTTCAAGTGTCAAGCAGCAAGGGGCGTCGGACGAGACTCATTAGTCCGACGGTGAGCATCGGACCAGGTGTCCGGAGCAGGGGAGCTTACTGTTTTTGTTTGGCTCAGTGGCTGGAGTGAGCATCGGACAACTCTCCATAGTCCGACGGTGTGCGTCGGACCATTGTCCGGAGCTTGGGTGTTCCCTGTGTTATTTTTGAGTGAGCACCGGATGTTCAAAAGTGTCCTTCGGACTTGTTCGGAGGTGCTGGGGTAGGCACCGGACAAAGGCACCGGACCACCTCCATTGGTCCGGAGGTCTTGACTGAACCTGTCCAGAGCCTCTGTCCGGAGCTTTGGGACGTGCTTGGGACAAGGGTCAAGTTCTTCCGAAAGGAATTTTTATTTGGCTCGCATTCACCCCCCCCCCCACTCTGGTCGCCGTTTCTGGTCCTTCAGAAGAAGACGTACCACCGGCGCCAGAAACCAACGCCATAGATGGTTTCGACCAGTTTTCAAGCTTGGCCTGGGTCTGGTAGTCAATCTCCGAGGACTTGAGCTTGCTGAACAGCTTGTCCACGGTCAGGGCATCATAGCCCGGTGACTCCTGAATGGCAGCCACCTTCATCTCCCACACCTTCCGATCAAGAGCATGCAAAAGCTTGATAGCCATCTCATGATCATCATAAGGCAAGTTAGCTCGATTAGGACGCATCTTGTTGACGATAGATTGGAAGTGAGTGAATATCCCGTCAACAGTTTGCCGACCAACTGAGCAAAGTTCTTGTACTCTCTACTGTACGTGTCTAAGAGTCTAGACTTGATCTGAGGGTTGCCCTCATGATATCTCAAGAGTGTTTGCCAGATCTCCAGTGCCGTAGTGAGACTCGAAACCCGCTCAAACTCCAGAAGAGACAGACAAGAGAAGAGAATGCTACGGGCTCTTGCGTTTGACGCATGCTGCGTAACCTGGGCATCGGTGATCCGAGCCTCAAGAACCACGTAGTTCTCATTCTCACAAATCTCCCAAAACTTTGTGTCAAGCCCTTGGAGGTAAGTGGACATGTGCACCTTCCAATACGCAAAGTTGGTTCCATCAAAGTAAGGAGATTTACGAGCACCTCGCTCCATGTCGCCTTCGCGGATCAAGAACCGTGTAAGGTGGATTGATCCTTAACCGGCTTTGATACCAATTGATGGACCGAGAACGGCGACCAGAGGGGGGGGGTGAATGGGAGCCAAATAAAAATTCCTTTTGGAAACTTCTTATTGCTTGACCCTTGTCCCAAAATCACACCCAAAATGCAACTTCGAAAACTTCAACTCGCACACGACCTAACGAGTAGGTGGACACCTTAGGAGTGGTCCTAAAGGTGCAGCGGAGTGGTCGGAAAACCTTGACGAACAAGACTCGAAAGATCCAAAGCAAAACAGAGAAGACAGGGAAAGCTCGGACTGTCCGACCTTTGGGCCCAGACTGTCCGCCGTTCAAAAGAGGAAAACCTCAAGTTTCTAGAAGAGCCCCTGCTGGGTTCCCGGACTATCCGTGAGGAGGGTGCGGACTGTCCGCCAATGCCTGGGAAGAGGTGAAAACCAAGGCGATTTTGAATCCCCTACTCCAAATCTTCCCAATAACTCTACCAAATCTTTACCAACAGAAACAAGATTTTGTGGGCATGATCCCAACACTGTTGGTGAGCTATCTCGAAGAGATCATGGCTCAATTCGGATCGAATTAGAGGGAGGAAAAGAAATTCAGGAAAAGTGCTCAAGAACAAGAATACGAACTTTAAATCACCCAATCTATGTGCTCGTGAGGAATCAAGGGAAACCTTTCGGTGCAAACATTCTTCTCACGTCCCTGCACAAAATGATTCAAACGGAATCGATCGAAACGGCCCATAGCCAAAGATCTCAAGCCATGAACAATTTCGGGAAAAAGGGGAACAAGAGCAAGAACACAAATCACAAGCACAATCGGAGACACAAATCACGAAATTGAACTAACCATACTTTACGGAGGGTAAGGCCTCCGATTCCCGAACACAAGTGTTGCAAGTTTTACGTGAATTGACTACACAATCAACTCATGGACCTCTAAGCATGAACTAGGAGAGAGAGAGTGGTGTGGGGGAAATGAGAGAAGTGAAAGAGGTGGGATGAGGGATACCCCTTCATCCCCTACTTAACTGGCTTTGGCTATTTCCCAAAGACCCCCTTAGATACAAGACCGAATTACCTAGCCCTAAGACATTGTAATCCAAGTCGATAACTCTTAGCCACTCATTTGAATGGGCGGTCCCGCTTCCTGCCGGGAGTTGTCGTCGCCTCCACGCAACCTCCAGGATTCCACCACGTGCCATTCCTGCTTCCTCGGAAGCGCCGCCTAGGTTTTGAGGCCCAAACCCAGGAAACCTGCCACCGGTAGCTTTGGGCTCAACTACCGAACCCCGAGTTTTGAGGCCCAAACCACCAAACCGCTTGACACGAGCCACCTTGTCCTCGCCCGGTCGGACTCCGAGTCCCCTAAGCCTCCGCTCGACTCGCGCATTCACCGTCTTGACTCGGTCGACTCGGTCTACCTCCATGTCTTCTCGCACTCGTCGGTGCCAAGCACTAGCCACCACAGCTAGTCCGCCGACGCCCATGGTCCCTCGGTCCGAGCCCCTCTCCGACCCTTCACTGCTCTCAGTCCATCGGCACGGCAAGCCTCTACTCGACCTCCTCCATGCCAATGACCACTGTCACTGACAAGACCCGATATGGATCGGTAAGGCATTGGCCCGATCTTCACGACAGTAGGTCACCAATCAAGAGATAACTTGCGGTGAACAGCGGGGGATAACTAGCTTTATACCTGTCCAAGGTTGGATGCGACCAAGCGACGGGGAGAGAGGCACCGAAACCGCAAAGACTTCGATTCGATCTCCGAACGACCACAGAACCACAATTCGGAACTAATCCACACAATACGGCGCAGCCGAACGGAAGCCATATAGCACGAATTAGGGGATTCCAGAGGAATCACTTCACAAGTCCAAGAAGAACAAAGGTTGAGTAAGGCACTCGGCAGCTCGGTTGCAATATGGTCTTGTTTATCAAATTATCAAAAGTTACTAATAGCTTAAATGCAGGGGATATTTATACTAAGAACAACCCTCATAGATAGGTGTGGAAACGTAAAGGAGTTTCTGAATATGAGTTATGTGAAAGGTCACCACGAGATAGCTTCCCGAAATGGTCTCGCGTGACTCTTGGCATTCAGAGCAGTTTCCACTAAACTGATCATAACTCCTTATTGGGAAATCCAATTGATGAACCGTTTGTTTGGTGTGAAAGTAGACTTAATAAGTTTTCCATCCATCTATACCATGCATCACGAAACATTGTAGAGTGGTACAGTTTTATAGGACAAGTTGAACCAACATTCTGTCTTGTGAAACTGTTGGCCTTCTCAGCAGTCGTGACTAAAACGTGTATATCTCAAGATTGACATGTCCAAAACGGGTTCGGTTTGTTAAATTGGAAAGTAGACTTGAAGAGCTTTCCAAAATGTCTTCACGGACCTCAGAATCTTCTCGGAGCTAAGAGATATGAACATTTCTTTAACTGGTCCGTTTTTGACTGAACTAGTCCGTTTTGGACATGCCCGATTCTTCCTGAGAGAACTGGTCTGTTTTTGGTCTGTAGCTTTTCTTCATGTGGAGTAACATTCTCCTCTTGATATGTATGCCTAAGTACAATAAAAGTAGAACACTTAGGTAGTTAACAGTCATAGAATTATTAAAGTTAATTTCTGATAGGAATGAATTCACCTCTTCATATAGTTTAATTGGGCCACGATTTCTATCATTTCTATAAGATGATGAATCTTCTTCATGTTCCACCACATGATGAGCTGGCATTTCCTCATCATCCTCCCCTCTTGAAAAGGAGTCGTCCTCGACTCTAATTCTTCTAGTCCCAAGAATTGTGCTAGGACATCGCTTTGTAGTATTGTGATAACTTCAAGATCTTCTTCTTCCATCATACCAAGGTGTTTGAATCTATAAAGCAATTAGTAGCCGTATAGGTGGAAGCCAAATGGAATTAGAATAAAGTGTAGCTTTCACCTTGAATGGATACTTAGAACTAACGGTGAATCTTGATTGCCTTGGCATGGTCTTATCATCCTCCCTCCCTTTATGAAAAGTCGTCCACGACTTTTGTTTACCTGAAAACAATCTAGAAAAAGCAGAGGATGGATGTACATGATAATTCCAATAATCTGTTATTTCATTTTGTCCATTTTGCTATTTATAATTTACATTCATATTATTTTCATGTAAGAAATACTCTCAACTTTGAAGAACCTGCAAATAGTTTTGAACATGGGAGCATACAAATTTCTTCCAACCCAGTCATTTGATTCATGTTATCATGTTTTATCTTTGCAAGATCACATATATCAAAAGATAAGAATGAAATATTCTTGACATCCATACTGCATGGTTCAGAGAAGCACCTGTCAAACTCAATGGTTTCAAAAGATGATGAAAAATTTTCTAGTGTAAGAATGAAACATGTTTGCTCAAGATTTGTTTCTTTAGATAGAAGATAGAACAAGGGAACAATATTTTTGATTCTTTATAGAAATTACAAGACAATCTTTTCATCTCAAGTTCAAAAAATATGACTCAAAATAAATATTATAACATCTATTTAACTTCGAAACAGCAAGCTTATAACAAGTGATGGAAATAGCACAAACAAAGAACTTACTTTCAGCATGATGTCCAATTAAATTGAATGAAAACATGCAACTGTAGGGAGTATTTAAAGATTTTAAGGATGATATATTAAAAACATTCTCAAGGATTTTATTGATGTCAACATATTTATCATGAGTATATATTTTCACACTATCAAATCTATTTGCAAGCAATGTATCACATATATGAATATGCAACATCATGTGTATTAACCATATCAAAGCGTAGAAAAGATCATATATGTTTGAACAATGGTCATTAACGTACAAAATTGCAGCACATGATGAGCATGTGAATCTATTAAATCAGCACTATGATCCATTGCACTTGAACCCTTCTTATCATAATTACTCACAATTTTATTTTGCAAACTCAAATCTGAAATGTTTTCATTACCTTTTGTAGTTTCTAATGGTGCAAGTATCATGGATTGTGCCTCTGAATTTTTACCAATTTTCTCGTCATGGTTCAGGTTTGTAGCAGCACACAATTGGTTCGAACAGATGGATACCTTCTCACTTCCCTCAACAAGTATGGTGATGTCAACAGTAGCCATCTCTTATTTATTCTCGTTGCAAACCTGGAAATTTGGAAAGACAACACTAGGAGTAGAGATAAGAGTATTAGTTTCGAAAATATCCTCACATGATCTACATTCTAACTCTCCATTTTTTTGTGATGTATCTCACACTCGCATTGTTGATACTCTCAACCTCAGAGTGGGTTAAATCACACAACTCACTTTTAGTCTCACTCTCTCTTAGTTTGGTTGTGTGGCTCTCATTCTCATATAGGTTTTGATGCACAATCACTTCAACATCTTGTGAAGCAAAATATGCATATGTATCATTGTCCATGACTGGCACTTCATCTTCCTCGTCAAATATTGGGGGATGGTCATAATTCACAATATCTTTTTCTTCATGAGCCTGCATCACACAAGGACCAAGACTAGAAAAAGGTATTATCATGTTAGTAGTAAACAATTCCTCACATGATTCATCTTCTTTTTCGCTCACGTTTTGTGTATCTCTCTCACACTGAATGTTCTGACTCTCCTCCTCAAATATAGTGGAATCTCTCATATTTTCATTTTGAACTCTCACACTCAATTTTGGTTGGTGGCACTCTTTCTCACATGGATTTTGCTGTCCATATGATCTTCCATGTGCCTCTTGCTGAATTTTTCTTTGGGAGGACATACAATAATCTTCATCATCAATGACCACACGGGGGCGAAAACTATGCCCACGAGCACCTCTCCCATGCTGTCTACTATGGACAACGCGACCACAATAAGAGTTGGACCGACTATGTTGTTGTGGGGTCCAAGTGCTTGCTATAGGAAGACGTTCATTGAACATCCTCTCCATGGCCTTCATCCTCTCCATGGCATACAACACTGAGTTTTTAAATTGATGCAACTCAGCTCTTGTGATTGGTTGTTGTTCTTTTCTAAGACAACCACCACGAATAATCGAATTGGATCCTGCCATGTTAGAGAGCTTGCAAGAAAAGTGGAATAGGTAAATTTGTGAAAACACACAACCTCACCTCTTACTTACCAATGTTCTTGCTTGTTCTCAAGGACTGTGAAAGTGCTAGTGCAGCAGCTCAACGGATGTGATCGAGAGGTCGCAAGGATTACGAATCGAACGTCCCGGTTTCAGATTTTTGTGGAGCTATATGTGGCTATTCAAGGGAGGCTACGGTACTGCAACCCAAATGGTTTGATGTGCTCTAAATATATGAAGTTGCTGCTATGAAAAACTACCACAAACTTGAATTATGAACTGAAATTTTTCAGCAAACAACAGCAACAAAACCCCTTCAACTTCTTTTCTCTTTTTTTCTTTCTCTTTTTTTTGACTCTGTTCTTTCTTCTCTGATTTTTTTTCTGAATTTTTTTTAATACTAACAGGGGGGTGCGGAGAACAAATGAAACATGACACAAGAATATATAAAGATGGTAACTAGCAACTTGATGAACACAACAACACAAAGATAATAGTACCGCCAAAGGGCTATAGGATTTTTTTGTGGCTTTTTAGTGGACTTTAGGTGATGAACAAAAATAGTAGTATATGATGGATAAAGTGAAGGTAAATATGTGGATGATGGTAAGACCTACGGTGACAACCAAAGCTTTGATTACCACATGACAAGACCTGATATGGATCGGTAAGGGATTGGCCTGATCTTAACGACAGTAGGTCACGAATCAAGAGATAACTTGCTGCGAACAGCGGGGGATAACTAGCTTTATACCTGTCCAAGGTTGGATGCGACCAAGCGACGAGGAGAGAGGCACCGAAACCGCAAAGACTTCGACTCGATCTCCGAACGACCGCATAACCAAAATGATGCATCCGACCCAGGTAGGGTTGGCCGAGGCCCGATAAATTGAGGTTGCCCGGACCCCAACAGTTCTTAGGCACACCCACTCGGAGAAAGGCCCAATCTCCCTAAAAGACTAGTCTGATAGGGGAAGGGTGGCTCTCCCTTTTAAGGTGGCTTCCTCCTCCCAAGCTAAGCAAGGTGGGATTATTCAAAGGCTCACACGGTCGCCGCTCGACTACAACTGGGCCACTTGGCCCATTATTTGTTGAGTCTTTGCCAACGGGTAATAATGGAGGATGTCCTCATCATTCCCACCCCCTTAAACAAGGGCCCAACTTTGATACCAAATGACAAGACCCAATATGGATCGGTAAGGGATTGGCCTGATCTTCACGACAGTAGGTCACGAATCAAGAGATAACTTGCTGCGAACAGCGGGGGATAACTAGCTTTATACCTGTCCAAGGTTGGATGCGATCAAGCGACGGGGAGAGAGGCACCGAAACCACAAAGACTTCGACTCGATCTTCAAACGACCGCAGAACCACAATCCGGAACTAATCCACACAATACGGCGTAGCCGACTGGAAGTCGTAGAGCACGAAGTAGGGGATTCCAAAGGAATCACTTCACAAGTCGAAGAAGAACAAGGAAGAACAAAGGTTGAGTAAGGCACTCGGCAGCTCGGCTGCAATATGGTCTTGTTTATCAAATTATCAAAAGTTACTAACAGCTTAGATGCAGGGGATATTTATACTAGGAACAACCCTCCTAGATAGGTGTGGAAACGAAAAGGAGTTTCTGAATATGAGTTATGTGAAAGGTCACCACGAGATAGCTTCCCGAAATGGTCTCGCGTGACTCTTGGCATTCAGAGCAGTTTCCACTAAACTAATCATAACTCCTTATTGGGAAGTCCAATGGACAAACCATTTGTTGGGTGTGAAAGTAGACTTAATAAGCTTTCCATCCATCTATACCATGCATCACAAACCATTGTAGAATGGTACAGTTTTACAGGAGAAGTTGAACCAACATTCTGTCCTGTGAAACTGTTGGCCTTCTGAGCAGTCTTGACTAAAACGTGTATATCTCAAGATTGACACGTCCAAAAGGGGTTCAGTTTGTTGCATTGGAAATTATACTTGAAGGGCTTTCCAAAATGTCTTCACGGACCTCAGAATCTTCTTGGAGCTGAGAGATATGAACATTTCTTTAACTGGTCCGTTTTGGACATGCCCGATTCTTCCTGAGAGAACTGGTCCGTTTTTGGTATGTAACTTTTCTTCATGTGGAGTAACATTCTCCTCTTGATGTGTATGCCTAATTACAGTAAAAGTAGAACACTTAGGTAGTATAACATTCATAGAATTATTAAAGTTAATTTCAGCTAGGAATGAATTCACCTCTTCATGTAGTTTAATTGGGCCATGATTTCTATCATTTCTATAAGATGATGAATCTTCTTCATGTTCCACCACACGATGAGCTGGCATGTCCTCATCAGTCACTAGGCATAGTACCTGCACACCACAAGCCGATAGACAGGCACACACTTGCTTTCGCAAGGATTAGAAGTAAGCCACTCAAACTGAAACGCTCAAGTGTTGGGCAATCACTCATCACCAAACCAAACTACATGGGTACTTATCCACCATGTGTTCGCACCATAAGCTAATGGGCTCTGGCTTGACTCAGTATTAGACTTTTGCTAGTTTGTAGCAACTTACCCGAGAGGGCGCAAGAGGGGCTCAGAGATTCTCTGGGAGGTGCGCTGCGGTGACTTCTGGGGTCTCGTTGAGGAAACTTGTAGCGGGTTGTTACCTATTAGTGGAACCTGTGAACGGTCTCGTTGTGAACCCTGCCGACCTTCCTTAGAAGTGGGTTAAGAGGGTCGCATCCTCAGGTGAAAGGGCAATTCACGACTTGTGGGTAAAGATGTACACCTCTGCGCAGAGTTAAAAACTATTATAATAGCCGTGCTCACGGTCAAGAGCGGCTTGAGCTCCTTACTGTGTGATGTCCTTATGTCATGGCTCATCAGTTGTTATTTGTTATTGATTATTGTGACTTGCTCATATAAGCATTATATCTTGTTCACTTGATCATGTGGTTATTTGGGCTTGTGTTGAACTTGATGCTAATCAACTGCTAAAACTATGACTTACTAAAAGCTGAAGCAGTTAAACCGTGTCTATCCTTTTTGAGCCCCATGAACCCCATGTTATCTTGTTGAGTACGACATGTACTTACGCTTGCTTTATTTTCAATACTTGAATAAAAATCCCGGATGGGTACCAGATTGCAAGAGAGATAGGCTTGTGATCAACCAGTCAGTTGGTCCCTATGGAAGTGGAGTCTTCACCCTAAGTACGGAGTCGTCTTTCCGCTGTTTGATATGTTGAGGTTATCCTTTGACCTTATATGTTATATATTTAAGTATTGTCTTTTGATACTACCTTAATTTGTGGCTATATGTGAGGTTTGACTTCCAGGGCTCACATATGGTGTATATCTGGTTTTGTTCTTAAAACCGGCTGTGATAAATTGGTATCAAAGCAATGCTGACCGTAGGACGCAAGCCTAGTTACAAATTGACCATCTTATTGTTTAGAAGTTGCTACAGAAATCCTTGTTCTGTAGACCTTGATATTTTACTCTCTACAAAATCCTTATCCTTGCTATTTGCCCCACCTTGTTGCTTGTTTCAAACCTTGTTCTCATATTCACCCTTAGACATGCTTCTTGGTATTTTCTCACCACCTCCTTGTACCATTTGATAAAAGAGCTTTAGGATGTTTGCCCTTTATATGAAGAGAACGATAGTTGAGTCAATGATTGAAGCGTGAACCTCTAATGCTTTGTTGAATTGTCATGATGTATATGCTTGTTTTGGATCTTTGTAATGAGTGCAATGATCTTGTGGGATTTCTCCATAATTTCATTTAGTTATAGACCTAAGGTTGTAAATAGTTGGGTTCTCTGGTCTCCTATTTTCCCTATTCTGTCACAATCTATCGTTATCATCTTATCTTATGCTTTATCTATCTTATCTTCTCTGGAGAAACCTATCCTTATCATCCTATATCTCTGTTTTCTGGAAGTTAAAAATCATGGAAAAATTTGGACAAAAGTAGACTTTCGTATCTTTCTCTAACCGCGAGAACCACCTTCATAGCTCTTATGGTTTGGGAGATACGAAATTCACTAGAAGACACAACTGTGTTGTTTGGAATCTGGAACAGTTTTGGTTGGCTGCTGTTATAGACTATCTTAAGGACATAATTTGGAAAAGTGTGTTATAAGGAAGTTGTAGATAATTTCTTGACTGTTATAGACTATCTTAAGGACAGTTTTTCTTGATTTTGAAAACAAATTCAAATTTGAATTTGAACTTCACCCAGGCTATCCTACACTCAACCAGAGATCAAAGATTCAGCATGAGTGCAACAAACATGTTACTAAGCTATAGGTGAATTGCTTTTATTCCAAAATGTTTTAATTTCCCCTATAATTTCATGAGTATAAATTGAATTAAAGCTCAATTTTAACTCTATTTGCAAAGACCTAAAATTAGGGTGTTACAATGACGACCAACACCTCTACTATGGAAGAAGTATATAGTTGTGGTGAGATTGAACCTTATAAGGACAACTATCTTGAGAAGTTTGTTGAGAATAATCAATGTCAAGATCAACAACATAACCCAGAATCGAGTGACCAAAAAAAGCAGGATCCAGGAATAAAAGTAAAGGGAAAATACATTCAAGGAATGGTGAGAAATATGTTTACCACACATGGAGCTAGGCAAGTGGTGTATGGTTACATTTTTATAAACACAACTTCTGCCTTAGCATTGTTTGACCCCCAAAGCTACACATTCGTTTATCTCTAGCGCATGTGTGCAATATCACAAGATGACAATGCTTTCAATAAGAAAACCAGTGATAGTTAATATCCATGGAAAAGAAGAAAAGGAAGCTCGCATGTGCCCAAAATATAGTGTTCACATAAAGGGGGAAAACTTCAAGGTAAACCTCGTTGTTCTGGATTCCATAAGCCATGATGTTATCCTTGGAAGAGGATTTTTCTCTGCTTGTAAAGGAGTTATTGATCATGCCCAAGGCTTGGTATTTCTAACGACTCCGTCAGGAAAAAGGTTTAAATGTCAAGGGATGCAACCTGAACATGAGGAGCTCAACACAACAGATGATCACGCTTGTGCAGATTTTCCATCCAAGCAACGTCAGAACTCTCAAGATGTTATATGAACTTCACTTGTACTTTCTAGATCAAAGTTTGTTTCCAAGTCAACTGTGATCTCTATATCTTGAAGATTAGTTGTGCTCTCATGTTAAAACTCTCCTGTCCAAAGCAGATATAATCTTTGTAGGCACCTTTATCTTTATCTTTATCTCTAATCTCTTCGAATCTCGAGGATGAGATTCATCTTAAGGGGGGTAGAATTGTAACACCCGAAAATTTGAATTTTGAAAATAGAGTAAAATTGAGTTGATTTTGAATTTTGTGCTCATGAAAATATAGGAAATTAAAAACTTTTATTCAAATTAAAAGTTTATCCTAGAGGCTAGCAACCTGTTTGAGCATTCATGCCTCTACATAAGACTTTTTGTGTTGATTGGTTTAATCAAAGTAAAAATAAGAGAATTTCAAAATATTTAAAATAAAAAGGAAAAGAAAAGAGAAACCTTGTTCCTCCTTCTCCCTTTTAGCCCAACCCACAACTCCCCTCTCTCCCTTCTTTCTGGCCCGAGTGGGAAAAGCCCATCCACTCCCCCTCCTTCTCTCCTCGCCCTCATGGGCCACTCCATCCTGGCCCACTCCGCGCTGCACACCGCCCCGCCTCCTTCCCTGGGCCGTTCAGCCAAGCCGGCCCACGCTCGCACGGGAGCACCCTTCCTTCCCTCCCTTCCGTTGACACCTTGGGGCCACCCGACAGCACCACCCCCTTCCTCAAGCCTTTCTTAGCCGAAGCAGAGCCCGACTCTGGTTCCCTTCGGACTCCGCCTCGCTTCGCATCTTGGCGTGCTGGCCACGCTCCAACTCCTCCTCCTGGTCCTTTAAATAGCGGATGCGAACCGGCACCCGCACCCAAACCCTAGTAAGTGCCGCCATCACTTCGCCTTGAGCCGCAGCAGCAGCGCATTCGCATCTCGCCGAAAGAGCTCCGCCTCCCGTCTTCCTGTCGTCGAGTCGCCGAGCCTCGCTGTCACCTCGGTAAGCAAGCAGCCAAGCTTCGGGCCGAGTTTAAGCACTCTCCAAGCTTCCTCCATCCTCTTTCGTTGCCTTGTCTCACCCAACCCACGTCGCCACCGTGTGTAGGAAGCCGTCGTCCGCCTCGGCTCGCCATCAGTCGCTTCCGTGCATCTCTGGTCGTCGCAATCGCGCTAGGTAAGATCCCTATGCCCTCCTCTATCTCCCGGTCTTGTTTTCGAGCCCGACCGAGCCTCCTAGGGCCCTAAGCATGATCTTCGACGAGGAGCTGTGCTCCTGTCCATGGCGCCGCCGCCCCTGCTACTGTGCCGACCGAGAACCCCCTCCTCTCCATCCCGATCTTATCTAGATCATCCATCCATGATCCATTGGCCCTGATTGAATGATACCCCTTCGGGTGTCTCTTTTGCTAAAGAGACCCTTGGGTTTCGCCTATTCAACCCGTCATCCATCATCAGATTCAAAATCCGATTTTATTTATATTTAATTTAATTCAAAAAACAGTTTCATCTAATTACAAGTATGCCACTATTTTCAAAAGCCCGTAGTTTGATCGCTTTAGCCCCGATTCGATCCGTTCTAGTTGCGTTAGCTTCGTAATTTAAAGATCTATCTATTGGTATAGTTTTCATCTACGTCAAATACTTTTGAAAATAAAGTTTAGATTAATCTTTTTTAATGAATTAGTCTTGTGTAGATAATCTTATAAAATTCATAACTAATTCGTTTTAGATCCGTTTTGTTCCGTTCTAGCTGTGTTGGTTTCGTAACGATAATATCTATCTGTTAGTAACAGTTTTAACCAAGTTTTCATATTTAACATAAAATGATAATTGATTAATCTATAATCAATTGTTTTCTAATTAAAACCAATTAGGGTTTTCACCTCGGGTTTTCATAAATAAATTATACACATAGTTAATCTTTTTTTTATTAATCAAATATAATGTGATTTAATCTAGTTTGGATATTTCCTTGAAATATCCTATATATGTTTTTTATAGATAAAATAAATGAAGTATAGTTCTCTTTTAAAAGCTACATCCTTCGGTAGCTGTTCTTTTCCGTTATAGATCCGATTAGCGTGTTTTTCGCATATGTGTGATCATAGAAAGACGTAGATTTCTTTTAAATCTGTTTTCATTGATTGGTGTATTATTCTAAATAGATCTATTGTATGCTTTGTATGTTTGTTCAGTTGCTTGTGTGGTGTTTATGCTCTTGTCCAATCGGTGAGATTACGTGGAGATCAAGAAGAAGTTATCTGAAGTTGAGAATCAGTTGAAGAAAGGATCTAAGCATTTAAGGCAAGTATAGCATGTGACCTTCCTTGTTACCTATACACTTTAATGTCACTTAATTCATATGCATTTGTCTACCTTGATTCCCGTGAGGATTACCTAGATTTGATATCATGTGCCTTGTCACCTTTGAGGGTTTGCATGTGGGTAGCTTATTCTAGTGCTCATAAAGAATAACCATGATCTTGTATCTTGACTAATGATATATGCAATAATGATAAAAGATGACTTTTTAGCAACGTGGACTATAGGTGGAACATCAGGAACTCACACCTGTGTTCTCACTCATAGGGATATTTCGATAAGTGGATTACCCCGAGAAAATAGTACTACCATAAGCTAATGGGCTCTGGCTTGACTCAGTATTAGACTTTTGCTAGTTTGTAGAAACTTACCAGAGAGGGTGCAAGAGGGGCTCAGAGATTGTCTGGGAGGTGCGCTGCGGTGACTTCTGGGGTCTCGTTGAGGATACTTGTAGCGGGTTGTTACCTATTAGTGGAACCTGTGAACGGTCTTGTTGTGAACCCTGCCGACCTTCCTTGGAAGTGGGTTAAGAGGGTCCCGTCCTTGGGCAAAAGGGCAATTCATGACTTGTGGGTAAATATGTACACCTCTGCGCAGAGTTAAAAACTATTATAATAGCCGTACTCACGGTCAAGAGCGGCTTGGGCTCCTTACTGTATGATGTACTTATGTCATGGCTCATCAGTTGTTATCTGTTATTGATTATTGTGATTTGTTCATATAAGCATTATATCTTGTTCACTTGATCATGTGGTTATTTGGGCTTCTGTTGAACTTGATGCTGCTCAATTGCTAAAACTATGACTTATTAAAAGCTGAAGTAGTTAAACCGTGTCTATCCTTTTTGAGCCCCATGAACCCCATGTTATCTTGTTGAGTATGACATGTACTAACGCTTGCTTTATTTTCAATACTTGGATAATAATCCCGGATGGGTACCAGATTGC
Organism: Microstegium vimineum; assembly: GCA_022036555.1. Classification (NCBI taxonomy): domain Eukaryota; kingdom Viridiplantae; phylum Streptophyta; class Magnoliopsida; order Poales; family Poaceae; genus Microstegium; species Microstegium vimineum. The sequence continues at coordinate 27,067,314 of CM039122.1, read as the reverse complement.
AAGAGTGATAGGCTTGTGAACAACGAGTCAGTTGGTCCCTGTGGAAGTGGAGTCTTCACCCGAAGTACGGAGTCATCTTTCTGTTGTTTGATATGTTGAGGTTATCCTTTGACCTTATATGTTATATATTTATGAAGGACCGAAAACGGCGACCAGAGGGGGGGGGTGAATGGGAGCCAAATAAAATTCAACTCAAAGACTTGACCCTTGTCCTAAAATAACACCCAAAACTTGACCTCGGAAGAACCGACTCGCACACGACCTAACAAGTAGGTGGCCGCCTTAGGAAGACCCCTAAAGGTGCAGTGGAGCGGTCGGAGAAGATGGAGAATGATCGAAGCCATGAACTCGAAACTGATACACCGAGAGCGGTACTCTCAACCCCTAGAGAGAAGAGGCAAGAGCACACCAAAAAATACTTATGAGAACTGGTCTGAAAAGTACCTAATCATGTTCCTTACATGAATACGAATCCAATGCAACAAACGGAACTTGATTCAGAGTCCGGACGAGAGTGAAACGGCCAAAACAGTGGGCGACGGACGCTCCGATGCAGAGTCCGACGCCAGCTTCCGTCGCACCCAAAAAACAGCCCGAAACAGCCCTGGGCGACTGACACTCGGCTAGGGAGCAGGCAGCGTCCGTTGGGTGGATTCCAGCGTCCGTTGGCAGCGTCCGGCGCCCCCGAAAACTGCGCGGATCACACAAAAAACGTCGGAACTTGTTCGTTTCAACTCTGATTGAATCCAAACTTTGTGGGGAGGTTTCTGAGGTAGATGTGACTCTACTCTTGGAGGATCTAGTCCATCTTCCCTCACAAGTTTGTGAATCAAAGATGAACGAGCAAAAACGGAGAGGAACACGAATCGAAACGCAAAAACACCAATCTCCTTGCTCGCCCCATTCCAAACCGAATCCTTCGGTGGATTTGAACACAAGGGGCAGCAGCAACTTTCTATTCAAATGGAATTCCAAAACATGCAGCAAGGAGGGAGATCCGAGGTCGGGATTGCAAGAGCAAAAACACCAAAACGACGAACGCAAACACAAGCGGATTCACAACCGACTCCCGGAGGAGACAAGGAGGTTATAGCCTCCTTTCCTTACCAAAATCTCAGTTTACATGGGAGACTCCATGGATCTCAAGCAAGAAGCCTAGAGGTGGGGAAAACCTAGGAGGTGGGAGGTGGAAGAGGAAGTGCAAGAGATGGGGAGAAGATAACCCTTCATCCCCTATTTAACAGGGCTTTGGCTATTTCCCAAAGACCCCCCAGATACATGAGTGAACTACCTAGCCAAAGCATTGCAGTCCAAGCTCCGGAAAATATCTTCCTCGATTTGAATGGACGGCCCCGCTTCCTGCCAGGAGTTGCCATCGCCTCGACGCAACCTCCAGGATTCTGCCACGTGCCATCCCCGCTTCCTCAGAAGCTCCGCCCAAGTTTTGAGGCCCAAACCCGCGAAACCCGCCACCGGTAGCTTTGGGCTCAACTATCGAATCCCGAGTTTTGAGGCCCAAACTCGGAAACCGTCCTCGGATGGTTTTGAGGCCCAAACCACCAAACCGCTTGACTCGAGCCACCTTGTCTTCGCCCGGTCGAACTCCGAGTCCCATGAGCCTCCGCTCGACCCGCTCGTCCACCGTCTTGACTCGGTCGACTCGGTCTACCTCCATGTCTTCTCGCACTCGCCGGTGCCAAGCACTAGCCAACACAGCTAGTCTGCCGGCGCCCATGGTCCCTTAGTATGAGCCCCTCTTCCGCCCTTCACCGCTCTCAGTCCATCGGCATTGCAAGCCTCTACTCGACCTTCTCCATGCCATTGACCACTGTCACTAGGCATAGCACCTGCACACCACAAGCCGATAGACAGGCACACATTTTCTTTCGCAAAGGGTTAGAATCAAGCCACTCAAACTGAACCGCTCAAGTGTTGGGCAATCACTCATCACAAAACTAAACTACATGGGTACTTAGCCACCATGTGTTCGCAATCTCCCCCTTGATGAGTGCATTTCAGATTTGAGCCACAAGGTAAAGCTCTCCAAATGACCAAAAAGCTGAGAAAGCCAAAACAGGGTCACTTGAGAGAAGCAAAGCGAATCAAAAACTTGGTTCCCAAAGACATGGGAAATGGCTCAAAAATGGGCTCAACACCGCTAGCTAGTCCAAGATACCAATCACAAACTCTCAAAGCTCAGAAAACCAAATGAAACACTAAGGGAGCTCAAAAGATACCAATTGAAGTACCATGGGAAGCTCAAAGATACCAATTAAAACACATTAAAGCTCAAGAAGCCATCGAAACCTATCGAAGCCAACAAGGCAAGCTAGACCCTCCAGAAGAGGAAAAGGCTCAACACATCTAGCAAAAGCTCCCCCTGGGCAAAAGCACACTCAAGATACCAGGAAGGGTGAAACGAGCCAAGAACGCAAAAGAGATACCAATTAAAGGACCAAAGCGAACCAAAGCTCAAAAGGCCACAATTTCCAATTTCCCCCCCTTGACTAATGCAAGTATGAAAATGCACTGTTGTCCCCCTTAGTTGAATAAAAATGAAATGCACATTTCTCCCCCTTGTTGACACATGAATATCATCAAAGCTCAAAACTCAAGATCCGACCACAAATGCCATGGAATGCAAAATGAGTACAACAAGCTTCATACATAGAGCTAAGACAATGAATAGATGCTCTAAGTGATGTGATCCTGTGAGAATAGGAAAAGCTCTACGTGTCCAACAAAAACTCCAGTTGAGCTTAAGATCACTTTAGAAGCTATTTTAGAGAGCATTACATGTGAGAGCAAGGAATGGGTATCACCTCCTAGAGACAACTAAACATGGCAAACAAGATAGGATCTATATCAAAGAAATCTCATGTATAGCAAGTAAAACTATCCCTAGCAAAGTTCATACAACAAGCCAATGACCCAACTGAATGAATTTTTCAAATTTCAGAGTTTTGCAGCCAAATTTTAGTTTTAGGCACATTTAAGTTATATGCGAGTGGTTGTAAGCAAAGTGATGCGACTGCTTACTAATTGGGCGAAGTCAAAGGACTTAACACACCGATTTTGGTCATACACAACACCGCTCAAGTATCAACCCATATGGGAAGCAGTCTCGAACAAACGGTGAAGTGCTCACAATGCAAACCCAACTCGATCTTTCCAATTCACAAAACAGAGAGCAATTTCATTTTAGATCAATTTTAAGCATGGTTCTCAATGGAAGTGAATGAAGAAATGAAGAGCCATAGTTACAAGCTATATACAAAACAGCCAAGAAGGATCTTCAAAAGCCTACACATGCTAGTGCCATTTTAGAGGTGACATGGGGAATTTAAATTCAGTTTTAAGGCTTTTCTAACTTAGGTCTATTGCATATCATATAGATCAAAGAGTCTAAGTTAGGAAACACCATAGACACATAAAGCACCTCAAACAGAGCATAGATTCATTATATTGGCTATAAGGATGAAGCTTAAAATGAACTATGTCACAAATGCAAATGAGATGCACAATGCAATGACACCAACTAACACTAACAAGACACCAATTTAGAAGAAGGACAAAGAAAAGACAAAAGGAACCAAAAAGAACTAAGATACTCAAAAATTTCCTACTCTAAAAAGGAAAGCAAACACCCAACTTGCCCCGAAGGCGAGAAAACGTAGCTTGATCCAAAGGCTTCGTGATAATATCCGCAAGCTAGTTTTGGGTCTCGACATGCCGGAGGTCAATGTAGCCCTTCTCATAATGATCACGCAAGAAGTGAAAACGGACCTCAATGTGCTTGGTCTTAGAGTGAAGCATGGGATTTTTGGCCACACTAATTGCACTCGTGCTATCGCAAAGCAGAGGCACCTTAGTAAGCACAAGACCAAAATCTTTCAAAGTGGCAATCATCCAAATCAACTACGAGCAACAGCTAGCCGCGGCAACGTACTCAGCTTCGCACGTCGACTGTGCCACGCTAGAATGTTTGCGAGAAGACCAAGAAACCAAAGAGGACCCGAGAAACTGGCAAGTCCCAGAAGTGGACTTCCGATCAAGACGACATCCGGCAAAATCGGCATCAGAGTAACCACAAAGCACAAGAGAGGAAGAGGTGGAGAACCAAAGACCAAATTCGGGAGAGAATCGCAAGTACCTCATGATGCGTTTCACCGCCTGCTTGTCGCAGGGTCGACTGGGGCAGCCGGTGGAGTCGGCTCGGGATCACCCCAATGGGCGTCGTCCTGCTCCTCCTTTACAAAGGTGCTAGTGTTCACCTCATCATCACCTGCAAGCTCAAAAGCAGTGGAAACACAGGGCATAGTCTCATCGAAGGTAATCTCACAAGTCTCCATCACTCGGTTAGTCTCAAGGTTAAGTGCACGATAAGCTCGAGAGTGAGTAGAATAACCAAGAAAGATACCGTCAGAAGACCGTGATTCAAATTTATCCAACTTACCGCCCTTTTTGAGGATGAAACACCTGCACCCAAACACCCGTAGGTGACTTACCTTGGGTGGTCTCCCAAATCGCAGCTCATAAGAGGTCTTTTTCTTGAAAGCTCGGAGAAAAATGCGATTGGAAACATAGCAAGCAGAACTGAGTGCTTCGGCCCAATACCGCCTAGGAGTCCTATGCTCATTGAGCATCGTCCTGGCCATCTCAACTAGTGTCCGATTCTTGCGCTCAACAACACCGTTCTGCTGGGGAGTGTGAGGTGAGGAAAACTGGTGATCGAGACCCAAAGAAGAGCAAAGAGTTGCAAATTGAGCATTCTTGAATTCTGTGCCATTGTCACTGCGGATAGCTCTCATGGCATTCTTAGGTAGCTCATTTTGCAATCTCAAAATAAGATCTCGAACAAGTGGAAAAGCCTCATCCTTACTCTCCAAAAAGAACACCCAAGAGTACCTTGAGTAGTCATCAACAACTACAACCACATACCACTTCCCTCCTAACCTGACCCGAGCTGGACCAACTGTGTCCATGTGTAAGAGCTCGCCGGATCGAGTGGTCATGACCTCAGTCGCAGGAGGATGGGAAGCGGCAACCATCTTGCCATGGCTGCAAGGATGGCAAACTAAATCCTTCTCGACCTTTAGCTTTGGCAATCCTTGGATAATGTCCATTGAGCTAAGCCTTGCAAGCAAGTCAAAACTCAAATGTCCCAATCTCCTATTCCACTTCCAAAGCTCGGAAGAAGAACCGGCAAGAAGACAACGAGAAGGTCCGGAAGAGATAGAAAAATCTGCACGAAAAACCTTCCTGAAGGGTAAAATCCGGCAAACAAGCTCACCACGAGAGTCCAAAATCCGAGACAAGTTTGGCTTAAATCTCACCTCAAAACCGTCTTCAAGGAGTTGCGAAACCGATAGAAGGTTAAAATGCAAATTCGCAACCAAAGCAACATCCTTGAGGACAAAAGAAGAGTTCACTCGGATCGACCCTCGGGAGACAACCTTACCTTTACTCTTATCCCCGAATGTGATATACTCGGTGTGGTGCATGGGGTCGAGGCTAGAGAACCACATGGCACTTTCGGTCATATGGCGTGAGCATCCGGAATCCACAAGCCAAGTCTCCTCCAGTCCTCCTTCTTGCATCAATAAAAAGACATAGGGTGAGCAAACGGACCAACACTGGGGTTAGTAAACTATGAAGGATACGAGTGTTGTCCCACTTGCCCAAAGAATGGGTTAGGAGAAAAACCAAACATCTCCTGTCCCATGGGAGGATAGAGATCACCACGATGGGGTATTTGGTTTTTAATCTAGAAACCTGTAAATTAATGGTTTTCTGAAATTGTGACCCACATGAAAAATGTAGAGCTTTTTATTCTGAGCAACTTTAGTTTTTATTTGAAAACCTAGTTTTGAGTTTTTTAAACTATTTTGAAGCAATTTCAGTTTGAAACAAATGGGCCGAGTTTCCCCCCTTTCGGCCCACTCGGCCTTGCGCCAGCCCGCGCCCACACGCGCGCACGCCCGCACTCCCACGCACGCGCTGCTCACGTGCCGCGCACGCGCACTCGCCCGACCACGGCCACGCTGTACGCTGGCGTGGCTGCCGTGTGGCTGCCGATGCCTGCGCGCGGACACCGACACCCGCTCTGCGCCACTCGCCTTGCGCCGCGCCCTGCGGCACTATGCCGACCAAGAGCGCTCGTCACTCGCTGAGTCTGCCCACCGTAGACGTGCAACACTGCGCCACGCCGTCGCCTCACTGTCGCGTCGCATTGACGTCGCCGCAGCGCCACTGCCGACCAGCTGCTCGCCCCGTCCCGCTCGTAATCGAACGCGGAATCCGCCCTAATGGCGCTAGGGCCAAGTAGCGCCATGCCCCGCACGCTGCCGCCCCTGCCCCGCGCGCCGCAGACACACCTCCCCGCTGCCGACCGTCGCGTCGCCGCGTTATAGCCCCCACCGGCCGCGCCGGTCGGCCATGACCGCGCAAAAGGGAGCGCCTACACCCCCTCTCCTCTCGCACTCGCCAGCACTCACCCGCATTCACTCTCTCGCTCACTCTACCTCTACTCTCGCCGCGCTGGGCACCGAGAGGACTGCAGCGCCCCCTTCGCCCGTTCGCCGCCATTCGAGCGCCTCTGCTCGATCCCTCTCGCACACCCACTCGCCTTCGCCTCGCACATGCACTGCTCGCCTTGCCTTCGCCAGCCGAGCTCCACCGTTGCTAGAACGCCGTCGCCGTTCCTCGGCCCACAGTCACCACCGCAACGACCAAACTCCGTTCACCCCTCAACGAACCGCTTCCGTCGCCTCCATATTCGTGGAAGCTTCACCGGAGGTAGTAGAGGTGAGAACACCCTTCCGCCAGCACCCTCACGCCCTGAAACGACACAGCGCCGTTGGCCGTGCGCCATTGCCGCCGTCGCGAAGCTCACACGTGGACAGACCTCCTCGGAGCTCCTCCGGCTCAACCAACACTTGCGTTGCACTCACCGCATCACCGTGGTGCTCACGCACCCGCTCGCCGGGTAACACTGTGCCAGTGAGAGCCTCGCCTCGTCGCACCGCCGCACCGCACTGCCACCGCACGTCGCGCTGGTTCATCCAACACCACCAGACGCTTCGTGTCATCACCCCGAGCACGCCAAGCACCGCACCGCCGCCGACAAGCTCTGCGCCGGCGAGAACGCGTCGGTCAGCGCCGTGCTCTGCTTTGCCCTCAATGGCATGTGGACCCGGGTTGACCGCGGGGTCCCACCTATCAGCCCAGCCTTCCGCACGCACTGGGCCAAGCCCACACACTGTTCACCATGGGCCGAATTCAGTGGATGCATTTCCTTTTTCCATTTTTAGTAAATCGGTTAATGCTTCTTTATTTCATATCTGGAGTTTGGTAAATCCTAATTTAGAGAAATCAATTTTGTTAGACTCTATAAATGTAGATCTTTTTGTTAAAAATATTAAAGAAATTTTTGGAGAATGTCTTCAGTACTAATGTTTAAATAGTTCTTTTCTGCATTTATCAAAATTAATTGTGTTCCTGTTTGAAATGGTCAAATAAAAATGTGAAGTTTTTATGATAGGTTTGTTATCCTGTGTAGAAGCTAGGAAAAATATAACATGCCATGTTTCTGTGTAAGTTTTAATTAATACCTATTAAAATGTGTTTCTACTATTTTCTTAGATTAATTCCTGTGGTAAATCTGTGCATAGATAAATCATGAAACTTTTTGTGTAGTCTCTGTATACCATGATCTATCTAGGAAAAATATAATATGTGGTATGTTGTATGGCAGAAAAGATACTTGTAGTTCAAGTGTTCTTTTCTAGGGTTTTCTTTGGAAATTCTTTTAGAGAATAATCTGATTGTGTTAATCATGGAACTTTCTGGATAAATATGTTTCCAAGTAAAGAACCTGTTAAAAATAATATATAGCATGTTTCACCCTGTTAGCCAGTAGGTATAGTTCTAACTCCTTTTTCTGCATTTACATTCATCTTTTTGTATCTGCTAGCTGGTAGCTTTGCTTTGGATGAATTCTCTGCAGTAGCATCCAGTAGGCTTGTCCTGTCCTCTGTAATTTTTGTAGATCTTTCTGAACAATTTATATTAGTCTTGCTGTGTAAAGTGGAACTAGCATGAATGCTTAGGTTAATTTTAAAAGCAATCTTGAGTGTTTAATTCTTGTTCATGCATCATCCGTGCACCGTCAAGTTTACTTATATGGATTGAAAAGATCCAGGATCAGTAGAGGAACCCCAGGTGCCACTTCCAGAGGAAGGAGTCCACGAGGTGCAGGAGCTGAATGAGGAGTACCACGAGCTCGACACTAACCTCCCTGAGTGCCCTGACCACCAGCCCTCCACCTTCACTCAAGGCAAGCCCCGGAGCATCCTTAAGCCTCCCAGTATTTACAATTAATCTACTTGAGTATTTTATACTATGATGCATTAGGTGATAGAAGTTGATTGAATCCCAGTTGATGCATTACCTTCCTTGATATTGAATTTACCTACCTTGTTACCCTGTTAATAAAAGTAAAAGAAACCGCTTAGCCTGCTTAGAGCAAATGGTTACATTTATAATTATAGTATTATCCCATGGGGGTAATACCGATCACGGTTGGCTATATTTTGCTATCGTGGGAAAGAACCAATGGTAGTAATGAAATGCGGTCAACTGGAAGGCAAGAGCACCAAGTGGTTTAGACTTGGGGGTAGTCCGTCCGTTGAATCATATAGGTTTGTATACGATGGTGGCCCTCTTACATATTTGAATGTGCCCTTTCACATAGGTGCCGATTTGAGTTTCGACCCCGAAGCCGAGTAAACACTGTCTGGGCTGACTCTCAGTCTACTTTTGGCTCCCTCTAGTTTGGAGATACGACCTGCCCCATGGTGGCCAACTGATTTCTCCAATTGGGTGGATTACGCTGAGCTGCAACGTTACTACCTGGGCAGTTTTGAGCGGTAACCCAATGCATGGACCCGACGGGGAAAGTGTGGGCGCGTGTTAAAGGTAATCTTGCCAGCTGGTTGTATATCGATTCGAGTCGCCGCCTCCCACCAGATAGTGGGGGATTATGCTGAGCTTCACCACGGTACAACTCCATGTGACATTGTAATGGTTCTATTAAAATATTGACAAATGAACTAGATATGGTATTATCTTATTGTTTGATTTGATCAAGTGAGTGCTCTAGTACAGGTGCAAAACCTAGAGATAAATAATAGGATGGAAAATGGCTGCTCTCTAATATTCTTAGTTGTTTCATCTTTCTCGCGTTTCTGCAGAAGCAAAGTTTATCCAGATCCACATTAATATCCATGCATATCCTTGGAGTCTTTATTTTCAGTTACATGGGTAAGTCTAGCTGAGTATATTCCCGTACTCAGGGTTTACCCCGTTTGTTGCAGATGGCCAAGTATACCTTGGCTATTGTAAGCACTGTCTCTATCCTGTCGATGGAGAAGAGGAGTAGGCTTTGGGCAAGGTCTTCTACAAGCTCATCTTTTGCTGTTGTTGGACGAGGTCTCGTGGGCACCCCTATCTAGTATGGTATTTGCGTGGAGTAAGACTTTGGGTTGAGTTTTAAAACAATGTTTCATTTGGCCACATGTGTTGTGGCGTGAGTACTACTTTATTTGGGACAAAGTGTTGTAATAACTTTATTTCGTACTTCAAGTTTTTCGTTTAATTGTTGGTTCGTTCGAATGTGCATACCTGAGTTTGCGCGATCTTGGTTGGAGATATGATTGCTAGAAATCCTTCGAGATTTCCGGACTACTGGGATTATATGGGCTCAAGTGTTTAAAGTGGTCGTTAAATCGGCTACTTTGGTACTTGATCTCTTATAATTTGGGCAGTTCTGCCACAGTTAGTATCAGAGCTGAGTTCAGGTATCCTCATTCGTTTGAGCAACTTTTAAACAAAACGGGTATTCCAATACTAATTTTACAAACTAAGTTCGAAAACTTAGGGTGCCCGAGTCTAGTCCTTAGCCCTATACTAGGAAATCAGGTGGCTTAGTTATACTAACTGGGTTCAGGGTTTTGCTCATGCTGGATCTTTATAATTTTCCAGGGTATCATTCTTGGGAAGGATGATATTAGGTACGGAAATTTCATTGAAAAACTATTTGTGAGATGTGAGAGCAGACCTTCCAACCGTTGGTCCAGGGAAGTGATATATTGTTACTTAAGGATATGCGAGCTCTTAGACAAACATATCTGAGAAGTATGAAATGCTGGGTGGGTTTTCTGATGACGACCCGTAGGGTTCCCAGTCCGATCTTTCGATGAGAGTTGGTGGATAACTCGATTGGTGGATGGAGATGACGTTCACGGCTCGACTACAACCGTCCAAGGACGCTGCGCCTTAGCAACCGATACACCACCTCCGATGGCTGCCGTGATCTTGCGGCGCGACAACCAGCCACTAGGGCTCCCGTCCTGCAAGCAATCGAAGAACCAGCAAGAACAAGATGAACAAGCACTCAATTACAAGATGAGTATGAAGGTTTCAATTTGAGAACACAATTTGGTGAGGTTCTGATGACAATCAGACGGACGGTTGATCCAACACGCGCGCTGAAAGGCGGTAGCAATAGCTAACTCGACGAAACAAAACCTAACTGTTCTTGGTGGTGGCTAATGAGTATATAAAGGTGGAAGGACGACCACCAGGGTGTTGGGGTCGTTTTCCAACCCTAGGACGCGTCCCTAATGGACCCAACGTGATACACGGCCTATTGGACCAAACTAAGGTGACGCAGCACCTTTGGACAGAAAAGCTCTCGGTCTTAATTCGGTCATTGCGGCTGCCTCAGAACAGATATGGACGTGATTCTAGATCCATATGAAAATAGACTTCATAAGGATTCCATGAAGTACTTGAACACCCCAATCCGAGTCCGTATGCGACCGTGGTGACCATCACAAGTTGGAGCTGTCCTGAAATCCGAATCCAGCCTCCGCGAGTCCGAATCCAGCCTCCGCGAATCCTTGTCCCTTTCGGTCCTCTCCCTGGTTCCTAATCAAAACAAGAGTGCACGCGTCTCCATGGTATAAATATGATGGACAGGAACTCAAGAGTGAACTTACTTGATGATTAATTTGACGAGCACGAGCGCAAGTAATAGGACCAGAAACTGGTACTCGTGATGGCGCGGATGTATCAGTTGGTAATCAGAGCAAGGTTTATCGGTGAGAGACTTCCAATTCTTCGCAAAAAAAAAATTTCCCATAGTCCAGAAAAGCCAAAAAAAAAGTAGTAGATTAGTTTTCCGTAATCCCATAAACCCGTTGAGCCTTTTTGCTAGTACTACTTAGTTAGGGCTTGTTGAGTCGTCGGTTGCATCGGTTGTGTTGAGTTGCTGGTTTTAGTTATAGTCCTTTAGAGTTTCGAGTTCTTATCACGTTCTAGTCCGAGTCTAAGTAGATTTTGTGGCTGTCAAGTTTGAGTCTGAGTTGTTTTCTATAATCAAGTTCGATTCGAGTTCGAGTTCTAGTTCTACCCGTATTCGCTGCTATAAACTCTGAGTCTGAGTTGTTTTCCATAGTTGAGTCCGAGTGCTACTCTGATATTTATTTCCTTGAGTCTGAAATCCTTTCGATATTCGATACTCAAGTCTGAACCATAGAAGTCGTATAATCTTACACCAAAGCTTACTTTAGAGAGAGAGAGAGTATCTTTTAATTACCATATTAGAGCGAAGCTTACTTTAGAGAGAGAGTATCTTTTAATTACCTATATACCCCTGCACTTTCAGAAAAAGTGTGTGTGGTGAATTGCTCTTTTGACATCTCTCTGTTCATATAATCAGTTTTGAGGATCCCCTGAAAAAAAAGAGAAAAAAAAAGAAAAAAAAGACAAAAAAAGACAAAAAAAAGAAAAAAAAGAAAAAAAAAGACAAGAAAAAAAAGAGAAGGGGGCTGATCTTTGTGTTGTCTCCTTTGATTAGGTGGTGTTTGTGAGTTCCTTTGTGTCCAGGCTCGCGTCTCTAGCACGGTCTAGGCTAGGACCAGCACAGTACCACCTTTGAACGATTATTCAGCTCGCTTTTTACACTAACGTGGTGCTAGTATTTGTCCTTGAGCATAACATTGGCCACCTATAGCTCCACATATTCGACTACAACTTGACAGGTGTTGTGCTACGGTACCGATACATTCACTTCCAAGGTTGCAGGCTTGCTGGTTGTTGACCCCTCTTGTTTGAGCAAGGTAAGAACTGGTAAGAGCTTGAGAAACAGGTTGAGAGCGAGTGCCTTGCTGTAGCTACATCCTAATAGTTCTAGGGCTTTTATTTCTTCACTTGTATTCTTGTTGTTCTTGTCTTTTAAACCATGTCAGGAACAGAGGACAATAACCAGATGCCACAAACTCCACGCACCAAGGGCATCATTCAACATTTTACAAGACAAGTGCAGCTACACGCAGATGGTCTTGATCGAGATTTACAGGTGACCAATGAAAAGATTGGGCAATTGGAGTCCGCCCAACTCACCACCACCACCAAGCTTACAAGAGTTGAAGCATCGATGGCTCGTATGGACAAAAGCCTTGTTGCTCTTCTACAACGTTTTGATGACTTCCACACAAAAGACAAAGAGAAGAATGATGACGGCAACAAGGACGAGGAGCGGGTCGAAGATAATGAGGAGGATGCTTACTCTGGAGATATGGATCTTGATGACAATGACCTTCGTGTTCGACGTCTCCTACACTTAAATCGAAGAGGTATGGGTCACTGTCGACGTGAGGTACACAATAACAATGATGCTTTTAGTAAGATTAAATTTAAAATACCTCCTTTTGATGGCAAGTATGATCCTGATGCATACATTTCATGGGAAATTGTTGTTGACTAAAAGTTTGCATGTCATGAATTTCCTGAGAATACACGTGTTAGGGCTGCTACTAGTGAGTTTACCGACTTTGTTACTGTATGGTGGATAGAGTATAGTAAGAAAAATCCTAGGAACATACCACAGACTTAGGATGCTTTGAAAAAAATCATGAGGGCTAGATTTGTTCCTTCTTACTATGCACGTGATTTGCTACATAAACTACAACAACTAAGACAGGGTGCTAAAAGTGTAGAAGAGTATTATCAAGAATTACAAATGGGTATGTTGCGTTGTAATTTAGAGGAGGATGCGGAACCTGCTATGGCAAGATTTTTGGGTGGGTTAAATCGTGAAATTCAGGACATCCTTGCATATAAAGAGTACACTAACGTAACCCGTTTGTTTCATCTTGCTTGTAAAGCTGAAAGGGAAGTGCAGGGGCGACGTGCGAGTGCTAGGACTAACTTTTCTGCAGAGAAGACTAATTCATGGCAGCCCGTACGACTACTACTACGACTACACCAGCTCCTACTAGCGACAAGCTTCGTGCTACTCTAGCGAATTTAGTGGCGAAGACGGTACAGAAGCCTAGTGCAAGTGCTTCGTCCGTGGCATCTACAGGTAGAACAAGAGACATTCAGTGTCATCGATGCAAGGGATATGGACATATGATGCGCGAGTGTTCAAGCAAGCGTGTTATGATAGTCAAAGATGATGGTGAGTATTCATCTGCTAGTGATTTTGATGATGATACACTTGCATTGCTTGCGGCTGACCATACAGGTAATGAAGAATATGTGGAAGAACATATTAATGCAGGTGCAGCCGACCACTATAAGAGCCTCATTGCTAGGGCTCCCGCAGGTGCAAGCAATCGAAGAACCAGCAAGAACAAGATGAACAAGCACTCAATTGCAAGATGAGTATGAAGGTTTCAATTTGAGAACACAATTTGGTGAGGTTCTGATGACAATCAGACGGACGGTTGATCCAACACGCGCGCTGAAAGGCGGTAGCAATAGCTAACTCGACGAAACAAAACCTAACTGTTCTTGGTGGTGGCTAATGAGTATATAAAGGTGGAAGGACGACCACCAGGGTGTTGGGGTCGTTTTCCAACCCTAGGACGCGTCCCTAATGGACCCAACGTGATACACGGCCTATTGGACCAAACTAAGGTGACGCAGCACCTTTGGACAGAAAAGCTCTCGGTCTTAATTCGGTCATTGCGGCTGCCTCAGAACAGATATGGACGTGATTCTAGATCCATATGAAAATAGACTTCATAAGGATTCCATGAAGTACTTGAACACCCCAATCTGAGTCCGTATGCGACCGTGGTGACCATCACAAGTTGGAGCTGTCCTGGAATCCGAATCCAGCCTCCGCGAGTCCGAATCCAGCCTCCGCGAATCCTTGTCCCTTTCGGTCCTCTCCCTGGTTCCTAATCAAAACAAGAGTGCACGCGTCTCCATGGTCTAAATATGATGGACAGGAACTCAAGAGTGAACTTGATGATTAATTTGACGAGCACGAGCGCGAGTAATAGGACCAGAAACTGGTACTCGTGATGGCGTGGATGTATCATTGGTGTGGATGTCTTCATCATTTTCCGAGCTTGGTGCATAAGGTTTTAGTAACTAACTAATGTGTGCTTCATGCATATCAGGAGAAGTGCCCGGTGATTTTCTGCATTGGGATTTGTCTTTTTGGGCTGAAATGAATCTTCTGCAGGTACACTAACTATGTATCCGTGTAGAACGAATAACTGCATGATGAGAGATCGTCTTGCCACCAACTAGAACGTTAGGACTTGCGAGTCATTCTAGTTGAGTGAGAACGTAATTACGCTCATGCATCATGTTTATATTCTTGCACCATTTCATACCTCCCCTTAAATTGTAAATTGTTCCTTTTCGATAAAATTTACCAACTTAATATCTGTCTCACGAGAGTTCGAAACCCTTTTTCTACAGATGCCTCACACCCATCTGACCGCCAGGAAGGCAACCGGAGGAGCAGGAGTTCCTCGTTTCCCTTTGGCAAGGAAGATGACCAAGGGGAAGTTTTTGTGGTACTTTGGGCTACCGACTATCCTCTAGCGGGTTTTGCACGCCATTGGGTATTCCGAGGGTAGTGAGCCCAAGTACTCTTGGCAGAAGCAGTAGTATGGTCAGGACTCTCTGGTCCATGTTCAGATCAAGGTAAAAGCTCTGGGAGGAAGACCAGATTGGCCTGGCTGGACAATCACCACCAAGGGAGCTTGTGCTAAGGATGGTGCCAACAGGGCAGCATACCTGGTGCTAAAGTATATCATCGCCCGCTTTCTAGCAGACCTTGCAGACGCTTCGTCGGGAGTGTTTCCCCGTGGACAGGCTTTTCCTATAGACTGGACACAGTCTGAGGAGACAACGTTGACAGGGGATGAGGAGGAGCTTTTCTTTTACGAGACCCTAGCCATGGGTGCCACTGGAGCCTTGCTTGGCACTTGTGAGAGTTTGGAGCGCAGTCTTGCAGATGTGACGGAGATCCACAACGCTACTCTTGAAAGCAACCGCCAGTTGCAGCAGGAGTTCTAGACAACCGTCGCCACCCTTCAGGCAGAGTTGGCTCAGATGACTCTGGAGCGCGACCAAGCTCAGACCAGGGTGGGAGAGGAGATCACTGCTCGCGTGGTTGGTGAGCAGTTACTCCTCGATGCCACAAACTCCAGGAATGAAGCTGGGACCGAGTCAGAGGGCCTACAGGAGAGGGTCATAGAGTTAGAGGGTCACCTCAACGGGCAGCAGGAGTACATCAACAACCTGCACGATGCTTTCCACGCTCTTCACCAACAGTAGCAGGCAGCCGCTGCAGCACCTGCACCTGAGGAGCCCGAGCCATAGGATGGAGTGATCCTTGGTCCTGACCCACCACAGGGGTCCCTCGCAACCTCGTTGAACACTCATTGAACGTGAACAAGGATGCAAAGACAACTCGACAGAAGCTTAGAAGGTTCGCACCAGATCGCAAGGAAGCAATCAAAGCCGAGATAACCCGGCTCCTAGCCGCTGAATTCATCAAAGAAGTAAATCGCCCCGAATGGCTCGCCAATCTGGTGCTTGTAAGGGAAAAGAACAATGAATGGAGAATGTGTGTTGACTATACGAGTCCTAACAAACACTGCCCACCTGATCCATTCCCCCTCCCACGCATCGATGAAGTCTTCAACTCTACTGCAGGGTGTGAACTCCTCTCCTTCCTCGATTGCTACTCCGGTTATCACCAAATAACGTTGAAGGCATAAGATTAGATAAAAACATCATTCATCACTCCTTTCGGTACATATTGCTATACAACAATGTCCTTCGGACTAAAAAATGTCGGGGCCACGTACCAGCGTGCAATACAAGAATGCTTGAAGAAACTCATTCCAGGGAAGGCAGAAGCCTACATAGACGACTTAGTCATAAAGACTCATCACAAGGAGACACTAGTCGCCAACATAGAAGAAACCTTCAAGGTGCTCAACGAGTTCAGATGGAAGCTAAATCCGAAGAAATGTATCTTCGGGGTGCCCTCAGGAAACCTTCTGGGCAATGTCGTCAGCAAGTCTGGCATCCGAGCTAATCCAGAAAAAACTGCCGCGGTTCTTCAAATGAATCCTCCTTCTAACGTCAAAGACATGCCGAAACTAGCCGGATGCATGGCTGCCTCGAATCTCTTCATCTCCCGCCTTGGCGAAAAAGGCCTCCCATTTTTCGGGCTACTAAAAGGCGGTCAGAAGTTTACGTGGACTGATGAAGCAGACCAAGCGTTCGCCAACCTGAAGAGGTACCTCACCGAACCCCCTGTCCTAGTCGCACCAAAGGACGAAGAGCCAATGCTACTTTACATTGCCGCGACCAACCGGGTCGACAGCACCGTCATGGTAGTCGAACGCGAGGAAAGCGGGCGCATATACCCGGTCCAACGACCATGTTACTTCGCAAGCGAAGTCCTCAATGAGTCAAAGACAAGGTGCCCCCAAGTACAAAAGCTACTATACGCAGTCCTCGTCACCGCACGCAAGCTTAGACACTATTTTCAACGACCAACGAAGGTGACAGTCGTCACAGAATTTCCGCTAGGAGATATCTTACGAAATAAAGACGCCACCGGGCGAATAGTCAAGTGGGCAGTGGAGCTTAGAACCTTCCACATCGCATTCCAAGGGCGGCACACGATCAAATCACAGGCACTCGTAGACTTCATCGCCGAATGGACCGACATCCAGGCACCAGTAGCCATCGAAGCCCCGGAGCATTGGACTCTATTTTTTGATGGTTCCCTATCCATTCACGGAGCAGGCGCCGGCCTCCTATTCATATGACCATCCGGAGACAAGATCCGCTATGCCTACGACTACTATTCCCAGCGTCAAATAACGCCGCCGAATATGAGGCAGCCCTATACGGACTCTGCATCGCCAGCGAGCTCGGCATAAAGCGCATCATCGTCAACGGCGACTCAGCCCTGGTAATCAACCAGCTCAACAAAGAATGGAACTGCTCCAACAAAAGGATGGACGCCTATTGCAACGCCATCCGAAAGCTAGAAGCAAGTTTCTTTGGGATCGAATAGTACTATGTCCCGCACGACCAAAACCAAGCGGCAGATGAAATGTCCAAGCTAGGATCATCACGATCCCCCGTTCCTGCAGGGGTCTTCGTCCAAGACCTGCTCAAACCATCAATCACCGATAAGCAAGAAGCTCCGCAAGACGACACACCACCACTTCAAGCTAACATAGTAGCAACCACGACAATCGGACAACCAGGCGATTGGCCGGACGATTTCATCCAATACCTCTCCAATAACCTAGCGTCGTCGGACGAAACAGAAGCCGAACGAATAACCCGCCGAGGCCACAATTATGTTCTTATCGACGGCACGCTGATGAGGAAGAACTATAGAAGTGCGTCTCCACGGAAGACGGCGCCGCAATCTTGCAAGGCATCCACGCAGGCACGTGCGGAAAACCACGCAGCTGGAAAAACGCTGGTGCGAAAAGCCTTCCGAGCAGGATTCTATTGGCCCACAGTAGTCGCCGACGCAAAACATATGGTGCGCACCTATAAGGGTTGCCAATTCTTTGCGAAGCAAACTCACCGCCCCGCCCAAGAACTCCGAGCAATACCAGCCTCCTGGCCCTTCGCCTGTTGGGGACTCGATATGCTCGGCCCATTCCGACCAGCGCCATCCAATTTTAAATGGATATACGTAGCTGTCGACAAATTCTCCAAGTGGATAGAAGTCAAGCCAATCACCAAAGCCTCCGCAGGAAGTGCAGTTGCCTTCATCGACGAAATCATACACCGGTTCGGCATACCAAATTCAATCATCACCGACCTGGGATGAAACTTTACTAGAAACACCTTCTAGGATTTTTGCGAAGACAACGGAATACTGATCAAGTACGTCTCCGTTGCCCACCCCAGAGCAAACGGCCAGGCCGAATGCGCTAACGGAATGATACTTGACACACTCAAGAAACGACTATACCAAGAGGAGGAAAAGAACCCAGGTCGGTGGCTGCGCGAGTTACCGGTAGCTTTATGGGGACTACGTACACAGCCTAGCCGCAATACCGGCGTCTCCCCCGTATTTCATGGTTTTCGGCTCCGAGGCGGTAATCCCAACCGACATCGCCTTCAGTTCTCCACGTATCGAGTACTATGATGAAGAAACATCCGACCAAGCCCGGATCGACGACCTTGATCGCCTCGAAGAACAGAGATTAACCTCATGTATACCAACGGCCAAGTACCTGGAAAGTGTCTGCCGATATTACAACCGCAACATCCACTCTAGATCTTTCACCACGGGAGAACTCGTCCTAAAAAAGAAGCTTAAACCCGAAGGCATGCACAAGCTCTCGTCGCACTGGGAAGGACCCTATATTGTCACGGAGGTCACCCGACCAGGATCGTACCGCCTCACCAACAAAGACGACATTGACGTCCCCAATTCATGGAGCATAGAACACCTAATGCACTTCTACGCCAAATAACACATGTACCGTGTCTTCCACCAATATCAATAAAGATCGATATTTCTCCCGCATGTTGCTTTACCCCCAGGCGACCACTACAAAACGCACACGACGTTCGATGACCTCTCGAAACACTCTCACAGTGTTCGACGACCTCACCCAAACGCAATATGGTGTTTTCTCCAAACAGCCTGCCCGTAACCAGAAAGTACCCGAAGCTGGTTTACCGACTAGCCACAGCCGATAGAAGTAGCTACCCTAAACGTTGTGATTATGTCGATAGACCTCTCGAGTGGTATTTTCCCTAGAAGCCGGGCGATACCACTCGGGTTGGGTGCCATGAGGTTACGCGCCCAGAATCTGTACACGACCACGATACGGCCGAAGACTCAACAAGCAACATAGCTTTTCGCCCAGCGTCTGCAGGAACAGTCTCCATAAGCCCTGGTCACGCCACGATCGAGCCACTCAGAAAAGGGCCCTGGCTTTGGCATCTCCCTAAGCGTGCATGAGTTGTTTGCCCTCTGCGCCGTGGGTTGCCAGCTGTGCGCCTCCTTGGGAGTCCTTATGTATCCTACGCGTGCAGAGGCGCCAGCCCTATGATACGGACCATTTGAGACCCAAGACCGAGCGATTCATCGCTACGGCTCATGACTCAGTTGGCAAGAAAAGGACATACAAGTGAAATAAAAGCTCACCGCCTCGATAAAAGCTTTGACACATTTCACTTACACGTCCGTGAAACACCAGCATCATGAAAAGGTGGTTACATCATAGTAAAAAACTTCATGTCAGACACAAGATCTCTAGCAGCCACGCCAGCCTCCGCCTCTAAACGAGATATATCAGCATCAGAAGTACCATCGGCATACCCACTCCGCACCCTCTTGAGGTCAACATGCCTATAGTGTGACCGAAGAATGGCAAATCCATAAGAAAGGGTCTCCTTCCCCGCCAACAATACAAGTGACTTGAAACAATCAGCAAAACCTCGTACCCTCGACAACAAGCCAGCCGCAGCCTCCTCCGACAGGACAACAGGAGCAGAGACGACATTATCCACGCAGGCCATAATTGGCTCAATTTCTTTCACCAAAGTCCAAAAACGGTTGCGCCAAACAACACCGGCCACCTCCAGCTCTGAAGGAAAGAAAAATACATCAAGAACCCCATAAACGCTAGCAAACAGCTCCAATAGTCAAGATAAACACCGCAACATACCTTTCTGCATCCTCGACATTCGGTCGAGAAGCCCTGAGACAGCACGATCTTTCTCTAGAAGAACTCTTTCCAAATCACGCACACGAGTGCGAGCTGCATCCAAGGACGCCTCCAGAGTCAGAACCCGACACCTACAGTCCCGGTTCAACGTAAACAACGCCTGTAAAAGAGACAATCAACCGACCAACCAACAAACCAACCGCTGTTCAACCAACCAAAAGGAAAGAGGCCGAATAACCAGATTCACACGACCTAGCACATCCTCGGCGCTGTTAGATTCTCCATCACCAGCATCAACACCCTCCCCGAAAGGGGACAGTTCGCCAGAATCATCGTCAACAAAAACCTTCCCCCTCCACCTTTTCCTCAAACCAAGGCGAAAGGACAGCGGCATATCATCATCATCAGAATCAACTTCGGCAGCACCAGGATCCTTTGAAGAATCCAGATTACCCCTAGCATGATCCACAACCTAGGGCTCTGACTTCAACGGCTCCGGCTCCATAACAGTCGCTGCCCCTCCAATCATATTAATATCAATGGACTCCGGCCCAATATCACGCAACACCCTAGCTTCGTCAGGATCATCACTGACTGCAGCAAGCACTGAAGGAACACAAAACTCCGGAAGCACACCAACAGCCGGCGACAAAGCAAAATATGTAGCACGGTCTACGCCACAAATCTACATAAAACCAATAAGGGTGAGAACAACGAACACCACCGTGTCACAACACAGGGCAAAGGCAGAAAACAAACAAAACCTGAGGAGGAAGATGATGAAGACTAAAATCTTTCCTAGGACAAGCCGGCCCCAAGCGCTTCGCAACATCGAAGATATAGCGCAATCGCTTATCAGCAACAGTAGCGCTGATAGCCTCAGGCGCCTCCCGAGTACTGTCACCCCCACCGGCATATTCAAATGCAGGATGTTCCCTATCCTTGTAAGGCTGGCAATGCCTGGCAATGAAGCTGCACGCTACCCGCACCCCATCAAGAGTACGACGGTCCATCAAACCTAGCAACAATCTCACCTTATCCCAACCAACTAATGATGGCGGCTCCGACCACGACGCTAAAACCTTGGGCACCTTTGCAGGGTCACACGGTGTATAAGGCTCCTCCTGATGGATATAAAACCACCTCGATCTATGCCCAGCAAATCTGGAATGCAACGGCATCGAAATATATTCACCGGACATACCGTCCCTAAGTTGAAGACACACTGAGCTAATAATGCCTGACGACTCGGTCCCATTCAGCTCTAGGCGAAAGAAGTAGCGAAAAAATCAAAATGAGGATATATCCCAATATATGCCTCGCACATATGGATAAAAACCGCAATATGTACAATCGAGTTGGAATCCAGATTAAAAATTGAGATATCATAATACCGGAGCAAACCACGAAGGAATGGGTGGACATGAATTCCAAAGCCACATCGAAAGAAAGGCTCAAATGCAACAAGCTCACCAGAGTTCGGCGTTGGAAACAATTCACCAAACGCAAATCGCCACCCATCGACCTCCTTATCCGGAAGAAGACCATCAAATACCAGAGCATCGATACTGTCTTCCTTCAGAGTGCTTCGCATCCAATGCTCTGCCCAGGGCGGTGTCTCCACCTCCTCAACCCTAGCATTTGGGGGCGGCAACACAAACGCTTCCCTAACAACAGATGACAACTTCACGGCACCCCGACGGCCAACCCTCTTCAGCGCCATCACCGCCAACCAGATTTACAAAGCACTGCGCTCACAAGCCAAAAACGCAAGAAAACCACGGTGGAAGAAGAAAAGGCCTCACCACAACTAAAGACTGAAGCCGCCGCCGCCAACTTCACCCTTTATACAAACGACGTGGCGCGTTGTCTCCCAGGGTTTTTGGGGAACTGCAACGACCAAATACAGAACTGCCACGACACCAGTTTCCCACGCCATGATTTGGGCCGTCAAACCGAACGGTTGATTCGTCCCAATACCTCCCTTTACTTTACTTACCTTTTTTCCATGATAATGAATTTCAGTCAATACCTTTTTAATCTCACTAATATCACAGTCCCAAGGACTAGGCACACAACTCTGTTTTGATTTCTTTTCAACGGGAATAGTAGCATAGCTACAGCACTCCAGTCAGCAACTCTCGGGGACTCGCCCACGAGAAACAATGTCTCGACCAGGCTCGGGGACTCCATCCAGAAACATGCCGAGCAAGGCTCGAGGACTGCCTTGACAGCAAAGCAACAATGACACTAGTAGGAAAACACCTGGGGACTGTAACCCGGGGACTGCAAATAAAGCAATATGACCCTGACGCAATAACATTCTACCTTCTCGCTTCAGGCTCGGGGACTATGGGTATTCGCAGTCGTTTTTTGCAAACCTTATGCTTTACTCATTACCTACGCGTACTCATGCACCCTGTATTTTTATAAAGCTTGGCACCACGTGCATCCTACACCTGCTACCAAGCTCGGGGACTAAGTGGGTACACTTCACCTCGCGGTGAATGTACTTATTTTTTCTTCTCCACAAACCTCTGTTGTTTCTTGTTGTCTTTTTGCAGAGCTTAAGTGGGTACACTACACGAGGGAACAAAACGTTCAAAATTTTTTTTAGCACGCCACATCCTCCTAACGAGTAGCCGTAGCATCCATCGAAGGCGATCTGCTCGCACATCAGGCCATGACGTTCTTGACCAGCTCGACCTGGTCGGGAGGCTTCCCCGACCATCGCCTCGACCAGCTGACCTGGTCGAAGCCCTACAACGACGACCTCACACAAGAGCGACCAGATGAACTTCTCCAAAGACTACGCTGCTGACTCGCCAGAAAAATACGACGTGCTCGTGGACTTGTTGGGGATATATACCTCGGCATATCCCCAGGGACCTTTTGGGCCTGCTGACCAGAAGACGGCCCAGCCCACGAGGCCTTGCGGCATGCAACCATCCCGTCGTGTTCGCCAAGGACTCCGAAGAAGCCTTGCTCGCCAAGAAGAATACTAGAAGATAAACTCGGATCTCTTACCTAAAGGGACCGATCGTAATCTGTTAGGATATGGAAACTGTAACCCTGCTCCCCGGCTATATAAGCCAAGCAGGGACCCCCTCCAAAACGATCCCTCAGCATCCTCATACAATCCCCTAGATCGCATATATGGGTCTTGTAACCTAATACACATATCAATCCAGCCACCAAAACACAGGACGTAGGGTATTACGGCGATTTGCCGGCCCGAACCTGTCTAAATCGCCGTGTCTACACTCTCTGTGTTACGCTTGATCGCCGTCGCCACACCTTCGCCTACAATTCTACTACCGCGGGGTACCCCTTAGGTAGACTGCGACGCGTATTTCGTCGATAGGAAGGCTCTAGAGGATTTGGTGCTCGAGCGGTCTAGGACGAGGTGACGCGTGTCGAGAAGCGGGGGATGCATATGGATAACGCTACCTGCGAATGGTTTGGTGGTTTGGGCCTCAAAACCACCGGCGAACGGTTTTCAAGTTTTTGGCCTAAAAACCCAATCGGAGCTTCCGAGGAAGTGGGGATGGCATGTGGCAGAATCCTATAGGTTGCGTCGAGGCAATGGCAAGTCCAGGCAAGCAGCGAGGCCATTCGATGAAAACATTGATAGGATTTGGGACCTTGGATCATAGTGTCTTAGGGCTAGGTGATTCACTCATGTATCACGGGGTTATTTTGGAAATGTCCAATAGACCCCATTAAATAAGGATGAAGGGATATCCTCATCCTTACCTCTTGCATTTCCTTCTCACACCCACATTCCTAGGTTTTCCCCATCCCTAGTGGTTCTTTCTTCAGGTCCGTGGTTCCACCGTGTAAGAACATGGATTCGTGATTGGAAGGGAGGCCTTAACCTCCTTGGGACCTCTAGGATTCCCCTTTTGAAATTGCTTGTGTTTGCATTCTTCGCGTTTTGTAATTTGCCTTTCCAATCTCTTTTCCCTATCTGTCTCTGTACTTGATCGTTTCATGATCTGTTTGTTGGAGATGTTGTTGTGATCCCTTGTAAGGACATTCACTGAAGGATTCGTGCTAGTTTGGGGTGAGCAACGAGATCAATCGCTTTTCTTTCATAGTTTTTATTCACTCTGTTCTTCGGTTTTCTTTTGACTCCAAAATTTGTGAGGGTAGGAAGATCAAGATCTTCATGGAGTAGAGTTACATCTACCTTACAAACCTCCCCACAAAGTTTGGAATCAATTGGAGTTGGATCAAACAATTTCCAGTGAATTTTGGGGGCACCAGACGCTTGCATTGGACGCGTAGCGTAGCACCGGACGCATCTAGTGATTGTTTTCTGCATGCGTAACACACCGGACACACACGTTCCCATGGGCCAGAGTCTGATGGTGTAGGGTTTCCATGGTTGTGCGTGAGCACCGGACACTTAGAGTGTCAAGTGGGGTAGCACTAGAAACGCAGTAGACACGATCGAACGTACCTGTCCCAGTGGTCAAGCGTCTGGTGGTCACTTGCCTCCAACGAAATCTAAGCACCGGATGCGTCCGGTGATTCGGGAGTCACCGGTCGGTGTTGTGTAGAGCCTCGCATTTTCGTCTGGTTCTTTCTCGTCCGGACTCTGAATCAATTTCAGCTTGTTGCATTGGATTTGTATTCACGCAATAGACACTATGAAGTACTGTTGAGACCTGTTCTCACAATTACTTTTTCTTGAGCTGTTGCCTCTTTTTTCCCTAGGGGGAGAGAGCTCCGCTTTTGGTGTTTTTGGTTCAAGTCCTTTACTGTTAGTGAGCTTTCATTTCTCCAGTTTTTCCTGAATTTTTGTCGATGGGATATCCTATAGGGTACCCATAGACTGCCTTACCGGAACCTTGGGCCTTGTTGGTATTTCTTATGACTATTGGATAAATCCGCAAGCGCACAGATTATACCATTGTAGCACTTCACCTAGGAGTATTCCAAGGTATCGTAATTTATATTTTCCCAAGGGAAAACTGGGCTAGAAATTATAATTAGAGAGAGATCCTAGAGATCACCTTAACTTAGTACCAAGTAGTATAGAGGGGTAAACGATATATGTGATAGGAAGGGGTTGATGAATGAAGAAGCTACGATAAATGATACTTAGAACGGACTAGATAGACTAGCTAGGTGGGAGGACAACAAGAAGAGTAAAGTGACTCCTAAGCAATTCACTCTACTTCAATATACTTAGCCAATTAACTAGTCTAAACACTATAGTTTGTCTCCTCAATACAAGTATGCTAGGCGAGGGGATAGATCAGTAGGAGGTCAAAACTCGTACCGGACCGAGCCCTCTTCTTACGGGGGCCTTACCTTTTAAGAACTTTCCTAAGAACACATGGTGAAATACAAAGACTAATCAAGGTTGTCACCTCTTGCTAGCTACCACAAACAATCCATGCAACAAGTGGTAACTAAGGATAAGATGATGTATAAGCACCACGCTTACACACAACTTACTACTTTGACTATGATCTATAATCAAAGCACCCTATGACAGGCAATGATCACATACGCGAAAGGCCACAAGAATCACAGACTATGAATGTAAAGGCTATTAAAGAGAAAAAGCATATAACAAGACTATATCTAGTATAGTAATGCTCAAAGTAAATACTAAGTAAAGTAGAGAGAAAAGATAATATATTGATAAAGGTAAATTCTTACAAAGAAGGAAAGATACAAGAGTTATACAAGATTCTCCAGAAGACAATATCTGGAAATCCCGAGCACAGCTCGACTCAACTCTAACTCCCACTCTATACTACCTCCTAGAACAATATAAGGAAAAGATCTTGTAGGCTTCTTCACCATATGTAGATAGGGGGGTATGGCCCTCTATTTATAGTGTGGGGATGGAGTAGGGGCTACTCCATCGTCACGTCATCGATCCAGGGCCTTCCATCCTCCACCCTTGGATCAAACCGTCTTAGAACCGACCAAGGAGTGGATGGTTATGATTTCCACCATGTGTGGAGTGTTTTGGCGGTTGGGGGGAGCCAACCGACCTATAGAGGCGGTCGGCCGACCGCCCTATGGTAGGTGGGCCACCCCTCTGTCCTCCTGGAAGTGGCCCCACTGGTCAGGGACCAAGTGGGGGCCTTTTGGGCCCAAGTAGGGGTCGGTCGACTCCCCCTCCTGGGGGTTCTGGCCCACCTCTGTTGTCCTGATGCTGGCCCCACTTGTCATTGATGCTAATTGCTGGTTCTGAGTTGGTTGTCACGTTCATCTCCTTGGTGTGGGCCCATGGATCCATGTGATATCTTTGTGAACCGTTGAGAGCAAGCACATAGTGATCCAAGGGTTGGAGATCACTCTAGAATGCTTCTCTTGGATCATGGCCGAGAGGGGAGCCAGGTGGGCCCATAGGGTGGTCGGCTGACCCCCTATGTGGGTCCTACTGGCTCTCATTTGCTTCATTTCTTCATTCTTGTACTCAAACACTCATGGACATGTGGAACTAGTTATTTGATAAATTATGCTCATGATGTGTTTGTTTATCCTTGATCCTGAGTTTGGTGGCAACATTTTAGCTATATAAAAGTTGTTCATAATTTGTGCCAACATGCCTCCTTCACTGGGCCCACGAAGGAAGACAGACACGCAAAACCGAATTCTACTCGGTAACGACGACAAGACCAAAGCATAACTTAGGACTTTGAGTTTGTAACCGAGTAGGATTAGAAACAACCCTCAGCCGAATCCTGGACTATAAAGGACTGGTGAGGGTATCACCTCAAAAAACACTTGAACATAGTACGCAACACCCGATACGTAGAGCGACACACAACACCTTGTATCACGAGATCAGAGCAATAACGAGCAACCTAACTAGACGTAGGGTTATTACTCGACTATGTCGAGGGCCTGAACCAGTATAAACCGTGTGTCCCTACGTGTCCAGCCATCAAGGTTTCACTATTCGCCGAGGCACAAACAATTATCTCGGGTAACTCCGTGGCAGGCTATCGGTGGTAAAACATCGACAGCTGTCGTGCCAGGTAGGGGCTTTCAGCGAATTTTTCATCGAAAGCTTGGTGGACCACGACCTCAAGATGATGAAATCGACGAAATCAACGTTTTTCTTGAGATCATGGATCTGCGAGATTGCTGATGATGGAAAGCTCTGAAGCCGACTTCGAGAAGGAGTCAACAAAAAGACTGAACATGATCTGCAAGAACTAAATCAAAAGACCAAAAATCTCACAATTTCGAAACCAACCAGGACAACAGAAGAAGACGGGTACGGGATCGACTCGGAGAAAGAGACGCCACCACATACCGATTCCAAATCAAACACGGAAAGACTAAACACGGCCCGAGCCAAAGTGTGCAACCGAACCTCAATCGGAACAGAAACAGAAACAACTCGGAAACAATCAAGTACTCGGGTCCGTACGGACTACACAACTCCGCATCTACACATGGAAAATTTCTTCGGAAGATGATGACAAGGAGTGTAACTCTGAAAGGCGCTCAAAAAGGGATGATAATGTCAACAACTCTAGAGGGATGCATCGTACATTGGCCAAATCGCTCTCCAAAAATGCAAACCCAAGATGAAGAACTAACATTCCAAATAGGAAAAGAACTCTGACCTTATCAAGGACTATCATGCAAGCGAAGAAAGAAAAACGAGCGAGCAAAAAGAACTCGGAGAGCGCATACTATATACATGGCAGAGCTAGAACCCTACTTAGAACCACCACAAATACGTACCGACTACACAACTCCGCATCTACACACTGCAAAATTCTTCGGAAGATGATGACAAGGAGTGTAACTCTGAAAGGCGCTCAAAAAGGGATGATAATGTCAACAACTCCAGAGGGATGCATCATACATTGGCCAAATCACTCTCCAAAAATGCAAACCCAAGATGAAGAACTAACATTCCAAATAGGAAAAGAAATCTGACCTTATCAAGGACTATCATGCAAGCGAAGAAAGAAAAACGAGAGAGCAAAAAGAACTCGGAGAGCGCATACTATATAAATGGCAGAGCTAGAACCCTACTTAGAACCACCACAAATACCCGACTTCAAACCATCAGATGAATCAGAAGGAGATATCTCGGACGATGAGGAAGGCGACGACAATGAAACCAACGACCAAAAAGCTGCGAGGCTAAAGAAGAACAAGACCAAGGCAGGAAGAAGAAATCACGCCGCCCAGAGAAAGCAAATCTGGAACTAATACAAAGCAGAATTGACAGAATACAACAGGAAGAAGGTGGAAAGAGAATCCATGAAAAATACAAAGAGAGAAATAATTGAAGAACTGACGAAGGAGCTGAATACCCTCGCTAAAGAAGAAAGACTCACAGATGAACAGAATAAAGGAGATGGAGACCCCAATAAACAACATGACAGTGATACATCCCAAGAACAACAAGGGGAACAACAAGATGAACAACCCATGAAGAAGTCAATATTCCATAGATTGGTAAAAACAAAGGTACCACAACCATCAGAAAGACAGGAACGACATCTCGGATTAGTAAAGCAAAACGGCCCAGATTGGGGCTAGCGCTACCCGGAAGACTACGGAGAATCCGAATATAGAGGGGATAGGGATTATTAGAGAAGAGACTAGTCACCCGACTTCAACTGAACAGAACAATACGATAGATTCCCATGTTTTGCAGGTAGACTGGAAACGCTGAAATTACCGCACAAATTCAAACCAGCAAATCACTCCAAGTATATTGGCAAAGTGGAACCTAGACAATGGATAAGAGTCTATTCCCAATCCATTGAATTTGCTGGAGGAGACAACATTAAAGCCCTATACTTTTCGATGGCACTTGAAGCCATGCCTCTACAATGGTTTGACAAACTAAGGCCACGATCAATCAAATATTGTGAAGACTTGCAAGAAGCTTTCCGCAACAACTTTGCATGAATAATAACACATCCCATGACAACGGCAGAATTAAAAAACGTAAAACAGAGAAAAGGAGAGACCTTAAGAGAATATTATCGAAGGTTCGGAGAACTCAGAGCTAAGATACATGACATCACCGACACAGAAGTAATAGAGACATTCGCTGACGAAATTCTAGCAAATTGGCAATTCAAGGATTACTTCAATGAAAATCCAAGATCCAATGAAGACTTCAAAAGAGCTGTCGAGAAAATGATATTGTCAGAAGAAAGAACTCGGCACAGATTCACCCGGGATTTCCACGAAAATAGAAGACCAGATTTTAGACCAGAAGACAAAAGACCAAGACAAGACAACATGGTGGCAGCAACAGATAACAAAAGAAGATACAACGACAATGACAAAGGATGATACAAGAACAATTATAACAACAACAACCGGGACGCAAACCGGAATAACAGATATTCAAACAACAACTATCAGGGAAAGAACTACGCAAGAAAGCCAGCAGAGAGAATAGAAAATCTACCCTGCCATATACATCCTCATGCAGGACACAAGCTAGTCGAATGCGACATCTTTCAACGAAGATTCACAAAGAAGGAAGAGATGCGAGCAAACAACTCGGAACAAAGAACAGACGAATCCGGAAAAGATACAAAGATGGATAGAGATTGGCACAGTTGAAGAGATAAGAGACAGTTCAGTAATACAAAATACAAGATACCTAGCTACAAGGCTTATGAAGACATACGACAGAAATATGCATCCGAGAACACTAAAATAGGGAGACCTGGTACTACGACTAATTCAAAAGAAAGAAGGAAGACACAAACTACTCAGCCCATGGGAGAGTCATTTTATCATCAAGACAACAATACAACCTGGAACATACGAGCTAATGATAGAAGACAGAACACAATTAAGCAACACTTGGCATATCAGTCAACTCAAGAAATTCTACAACTGAAGATACAAGCAAAATACAAGACTTCAAAGAACAAACGGTCTACAAGTCAATTGATTCTTGAAGAAACATAACGAATTAACCGACTGCTTTGCACTATGAGCGGCACAGTCTGGTTCATATCTACAAGTCAACCATTTCGTGAGACGGCATGACAAGCCGACAACTTTGCATCAAGAGCGGCACTGTCTAGCATTCTAAGTCAATTGCTTCGTGAAGCAACATGAAAAACTAACCGACTGCTTTGCACCATGAGCAGCACAGTCTGTTTCATATATATAAATCAATTGTTTCGTGAGACGGCATGACAAGCCGACATCTTTGCACCATGAGCAGCACTGTCTGGCATTCTAAGTCAATTGCTTCGTGAAGCAACATGACAAATTAACCGACTGTTTTGCACCATGAGCAGCACAGTCTGGTTCATATATCTACAAGTCAACCATTTTGTGAGACGACATGACAAGCCGACAGCTTTGCACCATGAGCGGCACTGTCTAGCATTATAAGTCAATTGCTTCGTGAAGTAACATGACAAACTAACCGACTGCTTTGCACCATGAGCGCCACAGTCAGGTTCATTTTATCAACACAACCGTTTCATGAGACGACATTACAAACAGCATACTACTCGGCACAATGATAAGATCAATCTACCTTGACGACATCAAAGTCAAACACGGTGCAAAGTAGCATAACACATACAATCAACTGCTTGAAGAGCAGCACAAACAACTACAAGCCGAATACTACCGCATCATAAAGTGGCATTGATTACTCCGACATTGGCAACCACTCGACGAAATCGACAGTACTACTCCGAAACAACTCGGAGGTCACTATACAAAAGACAAATAAAGCGCAAAGATGAAGATTTACAAAGCCTAAGTCAGAGGCATAAAGATACAAAGCATTTTATGAGCAAGAATATCTACTTCAGCATAGTCATCACGACACGAAGGCCGATAATGCTACTCAGAAAGAACTCGGGAATTATACTACAAAAGTTAGACGAAGCACGAGAATTACGAAGCCTAATATAAAGGCACAAGACCGCAAATATCATATAAATCATAAGAACCCGGCATGGCTTTCAAGGTTCAGAAAACCAAGTTTTCAATAGATTGACAAGCAATTTACATAGCATCTGTAGACAAGACAAGTGTATCAAGAAATCACAATATCAGCATGAAGCCTGATAATATATTAAGCAAAAGATCATCCAAAGTGCATATTACAAGACCTTCCAAGAATAAATAAAATGTTTTTTTGTCAAGAAGAAGAGGACAACACTTTCATCTGACCAAGTATCTCACTACAAAGCTCCTCAGCCTCGAGCTTCGATTGCTCCCACTTAATCAAGAGCTCGGCCTCCATGGGGTCTTCCAGAATCCGATTCAAGGGAACTTCAGGAGCAAGGGTCTGAACAAAGGAAACAACATTATTAATACATCGTTCAAACTCACTCTTCACGAACTCGCGGAATCATAAAGACAACACTGGGATTATACTATCCAGACCAGCACTATCAACTTCAGGACGGTAGACAACAACAATAATTGGCCTCACAGCCTCAAGCAAAGTCCTAAGTTGCCCTCGAGCAGAATCCAACTTTCCTTGCAAAACCTAAACTGATTGTAAAGCATGGACAAGGTCACGATCAGTGCCAGACCGAATCAATTGATCTTCAGCCAACAAATCTTGGGCTTTTTTCAAAGTATCGTCAGCAGATTCACTTACATGCTCAGCCTTATTTTCAGAAGACCGAAGAGTCTATGTCCTTACCTCCCGGTCCTTTCTCCAAGCCTCAAATTGATGCTCAGCATCTGAAAAATGTTAGACAAATAAATAAAGGAATATAATAAAAGCATAGGCAGAGAAAAAAGCAAAAAAAATAGTACCAGCAAGTTTAGATTTCAGATCAGCAATTTCAGTAGAAGCCCTAGAAAGAGCAGATTCCTGAAGATCTTTCACTCGAGTCAACTCAGCTTTAACACGAGACAACTCGGACTCAGCTTTCCCAAGGCTACCCTGAATAAGATCAGCAGATCTCTCCTCTTGAGGACCAATCAGAATGTACTAATCTTGATGAAAAGCCTACCAGAAAAGACAAAGATAAAGAAAAACAACAAGAAAGCAAAGATATGAAACGAAGGTTAACCAAAAATACCTTGAGTTCTGCACCATATTCTGAGGAGAAAGAGTCCCAGGTTGAAAGCAACCTACCAACTCGTTCAGCTCGGGCAGATAAATTTCCAAAACAAAGGGACACAATGATCCACCGTAGGAGAAACCCGGGTACCAACTTGAGAAGATACGAGAGGACCCCCAGGCGACCCCTCAACCTTCAACCCAACACTACTAGGGTCCGCCAAAATACCTACAACAAAGGGCTCAATACAAAAGTACACAAGTCTAGAAAGACAAAAAAGAAACCCAACTCCAGCAAAAGTTTTCAAATCTGCAACAACATTGGAATAAGAAGAAACTTCTAAAGGAAGACTGTAGCAAAAAGAACCCAACATTAACAAAGAACTCGACATAAGCTCAGAACAAAAGAAAGATAGAAAGAAAATACACCTTGAAGACTTCTTGATTTGAGCCACGGTTTGAGAAAAGGACAACTTCGGGATAGCAAAACCTAAACCTCTATCAAAAGGCGGCAAAATAGAAGAAGAAGGTGATGAGGACATCGCTACGCTAGACACGCCTACAACATCGCCTTTCCCAAGTTGCAACTCATCTCCAACTCAGCTGCCACGTCGACTTCGAGTCTGTTTCAGAGTCCAGGGCCAGCAAGGAGTAAAACGGATGCCCATGACGCATCCGGACTCCTTTTTCTATGATTCACCCACGGATGGAAAGATAATTTCATAAGGAAACCAATGGCGTTGGTTTGAGATCTAAATGTCTTCTGAGTAATCGGGAAACGTCGAAACAAGTCAGCGTCCAGAATCTGTTCCGGTGTTGCATCGCCCAATTTTGGGCCCATGGCCCATGCATGTATTAACTTGGGTCCATTAGGGACTCATCCTAGGGTTGTAGGACGACCCTAGGACCCTTGTGGTCATCCTCCCTCCTCCTTATATCCCCCTAGAGCCACCACAAACAGATTGAGTTTTGTTTTAGAGTTTAGTTTTCCATCGAGAAACTGAATCGTTCATTGTAACTGTGTCGATTAGTCCTTTTACAGTGATCCAGGGACCCTCGTTCTTGATCTCCTCCACTATGTCGATTAGTCCTTTGGAACCAAGTTCTTGAACCCTCTATTGATAATCGCATCACTAATATTTGCAATTTCAGATTGCGTGTTTATACCTTCTTGCTTGTGTTCTTCAATTCGCTTGCAGGAAAAGCCTTATTGGCGAGGTCAATCAAGTTGTGCTTGGTTGATAACCAATGGAGCAGTGGTATAACGGTTGTAGGGTTCGAATCGTGTCTGATTTGAAGCTGGATCGCCAACGTCGAGTTCTCCATAGATCGAACTTACCAGTTACCTCACAGAAGATCGGGCCACTCCTCATCAATTGGTACCAGAGCTTTAGGTTTACCGCGAGGTATAATCTCGTTTGCCTTAGCTTCATATTTATTCATTACCTAGAGTCCACAAAAAGCCCAAAAAAATTTCAATCTCCGCTGTCCTATCACCCTTTGTGCCTTGCAATTTCGTTTTCAGATTTTCTTTGTTGAGCTTGTGTCCGTGGTTTGAGTCAAGTTGCTGGTTTAGATTGTGTTTGTCGTCGTAGTTCAACTGCATCGTTGCTGTTCTTTGTTTCCGCCGCTATCCCATCCACCGTTCCCAAACAACAAGTCGAAGCCACCACATCACTTGACTTGCCACCGCTTGCTGCCTTGTGTGATCTCTTGCCGCCGCGTAAACCCTAGATAGGTTGTCAGTCGCAGTTAATTTTGCCTGCATCGCAACCCTCCTTACATCATCTGGTGAATACCTACTGCTTTTAGTCACACGGACATTGATCTTGTGATCGGTGTTGGAGTTTAGGGACGCTTTGCCCTAACTGCCGCCACCGCCGTCGTGTTGTGCCTTCCAGAAAACATAACTTGAGGTACCTTCGGTAAAACAGGCATAACTTTTCGTTTGTTTGTCAGAAAAATCTGAAAAAATTTGTGGAGTTTCTTGACATCTCTTGGAGCCAACCCAGGTCTGTTTGGTTTTCTTAAAATTGCCAAAAAAATCGGGAAAATAAAGAAAAAAATTGTCAAAGTTTCTGCACGCTTTTCAGAGAACTTGCGAATTTTCTGTAGACCACATCTCACCTCAGTTGAAGGTGCCAATTTTTGTGGTTGCATCTCTTGTGATACTTGTTCAGAGAAAAATATTTAAAAATAGTAAAAAAATAAATAAAAAAGTTTGATTCCTACTAGTGTCTTTTGGGAAAATTCGGGGAAATTCAGCAAAAAAAGGAAAAATCCGGGCTAGTTGCTTGTTCTGTGAGTTCCTTCCATCGTCCTTTGTTTCATCTTGTTGCGCTACGTCTAGACGCGTCTTAGCCAACAATTTTGATTTGTACTTTGGATACTTATTGAACGTAGCTAAATCTTCTTTCGTTATTTGCTAATCCTTGCTACTCATAGTGTACCTTCCCAAAGCTCTACATATACTTCTGTCAGCACAGGTTCATCTTACAACTGTTACCATGCTCAACAACCGATTGCTTCGCCAATTAGGTTTTGCTCCTATTTGGCTTTGGTAAGAACACTTGTAAGACGGTGGTAAGCCGCTTGTGATTTTGCATTCCACTTTCCACCACCACCATCACCACTTGGTTCCTTTTCGTTGATAGGGATAATATTTTGGTATTGTCTTTTTCTATCTTCTAACCATGTGAGGATCTCCGACGGATTTCAATGAGTACGTGTCCAAGGGCGAGCTTACAATGTTCATTAATGAACAACACAATCTTATGAATGAGTTGACGCGCAACATGAACAATCTGGTCACCCGCATTGAGCAGGTTGAACAACGACGTCCACCTCCTCGTGATAATGATGCAGATGGGGATGTTTTTGATGATGGAGATGCGGATGTTGATGGTGATGCACACAACCGTCGCCGCTACAACTTCAATCGTCATGGTATGGGAGGTAATAATCATGGTAATAATGATCCTTTTGCTAAAATTAAATTTAGCCTACCTCCTTTTGCTGGTAATATTGATCCTGAGGCATACTTAGATTGGGAACTTGCTGTTCAACAAAAGTTTGATTCTCATAATGTACCTGTTGAGCATAGAGTTAGACTTGCTACTAGTGAGTTTACTAATTTTGCTTTGTTCTGGTGGAGTGATCTTTGCAATGTTGGTAATGCTGCTGCTATGCCTCAAACTTGGAATGTTTTAAAATAACGTATGAAATCTTGTTTTGTTCCTCCATATTACCAACATGATTTACGTTTGAAACTACAAACTTTAAAACAAGGTGATAAAGGCATAGAAGCATACTATCAAGAATTGCTTATTGGTTTAGCACGTTGTGGTATAAATGAAGATGATGATGATGCTAGTGCTAGATTCTTTGGTGGTTTAAATCATGATATATAGGATATTCTTGATTATAAAGAATGGCGCAATTTTTCCTAATTGTATCATCTTGCTATTAAGGTCGAACGAGAAGCACATGGACGCACACAACAACAGCCTTTCAAGTGTGGAACGAGACGTACATGGACGCACACAACAACAGCCTTTCAGGTCTAACACTGGGAGGAATTTTCAGCAGCGCTCCGAGCCGGAGACGCCCAATACATCTACACCTCCACTTTCTTCCAGGGTAACCAAATTGTCTAATGTGCAGTTTCAGTCGAAGAAAGGTGGCACTCCGGGTGTTTCTACTAGCTCCTCCTCCTCCAACGTTAAAATCATTTGCCACCGTTGCAAAGGCATGGGACATAAAATTTCCGAATGCCCCAGTCGCCGCGCTTTCATTGCTACCGAGGATGGATATGTAAGTGCTAGTGATGTTGAAGATGAATTAGCCCTTGCTGCTAACATTGATGCAGATTCCACCGAGGGCGATCAAGACGAGGAGACCATTGACTCAGTGGCTGCCCCCACAGGCTACCTAGCCTTCTTGTGCAGCGTGTGCTGAGTTCACGTGTGGGACATGAAGAAGAGATGAAGATTCAGTGCCACAATTTGTTCCACATGTATCTCATTGTGCAGGGTTGTCGTGTTCTCACCATCATTGATAGCGGGAGTTGCAACAACTTGATGAGTTCAGATTTGGTGAGAAGCTTGGCTTGACCACACGACAAGATTCACATCCATGTAAACTTCAATGGTTCAATAATAGTGGTCAGACTAAGGTAACTAAATCAGCCTGCATTAGCTTTTTCACAGGCTCTTATCATGATACTGTTGATTTTGATGTTGTACCTATGCAAGCTTGTTCAATTTTGTTAGAACGTCCATGGGAATTTGATACTGATGCTTTACACCATGGTAAAACTAATACATACACTTTCATGCATAAGGACAAGAAAATTACTTTGATGTCTTTGTCTCCTATGGATATTGTTAAACATGCTCGAGAGATTAAAAATAACTCTCCCCTAAACACTGTTAAAAATAATGGGATTAAGTTACCAGGAGGTGCTTTTCTTGCTACAACTTTTGCTACTGCTGAGTTATGTGATAATCCTAATGCACCATGTCATACTATGTTTTGTCAACCTATTATGTCTTGTGCATTGCCTGTTGTCACTAACCTTTTGTAGGAGTTCGTTGATGGGATGGAGTCGAGGACGACTCCAATTCTAGAAGGAGGGGATGATGAGGACACCGCCACGTTGGAGTCGAGGACGACTCCAATTCAAGAAAGGGAGGATGATGAGGACATCGCTACGCTGGACACGCCTACAACATCACCTTTCCCAAGTTGCAACTCATCTCCAACTCAGCTGCCACGTCGACTTCGAGTCTGTTTCGGAGTCCAGGACCAGCAAGGAGTAAAATGGACGCCCATGACGCATCCGGACTCCTTTTTCGATGATTCACCCACGGATGGGAAGATAATTTCATAAGGAAACCAATGGCGTTGGTTTGAGGTCTAAATGCCTTCTGACTCATCGGGAAACGTCGAAACAAGTCAGCATCCAGAATCTGTTCCGGTGCTGCGTCACCCAATTTTGGGCCCATGGCCCATGCATGTATTAACTTGGGTCCATTAGGGACTCATTCTAGGGTTGTAGGACGACCCTAGGACCCTTGTGGTCGTCCTCCCTCCTCCTTATATCCGCCTAGAGCCGCCACAAACAGATTGGGTTTTGTTTTAGAGTTTAGTTTTCCATCGAGAAACTGAATCGTTCATTGTAACTGTGTCGATTACTCCTTTTGAACCGAGTTCTTGAACCCTGTATTGATAATCGCATCACTCATATTTGTAATTTCAAATTGCGTGTTTATACCTTCTTGCTTGTGTTCTTTGATTCGCTTGCAGGAAAATCCTTATTGGCAAGGTCAATCAAATTGTGCTTGGTTGATAACCAACGGAGCAGTGGTGTAACGGTTGCAGGGTTCGAATCGTGTCTGATTTGAAGCCGGATCGCCAACGTCGAGTTCTCCACAGATCGAACTTACCAGTTACCTCACGGAAGATCGGGTCACTCCTCATTAGAAGGTACAGCAGAGCTAGAAGGAAAGGGAACATCAGCAGACACCCGACTACATTAGAATACCAAGCATCAGCATGCATCAGAAAGATAAAAGCACATAAAAAGGGGAAAAGAAAAAAAGACTCACCCAGAAGGACTCAAAGGGTCACCCGGTTCATCTTCAGTCGAAAGAGCTGAATGCCCATCTCCAAATCAGAAAACAAAATCAAGAGACAAAAGACAGACAGGAGAAACAAAAAGAACTCAGCATAAAGATAACTTGACAAAGAACCCTGACGGGCAGACCGCCGCCTTTTCGGTCAAGGAGGCCTAATGGCTGTATCTAAATGTCCTCGCTTTGGAGAGGTAGCATGAGAACCATTGACAGCGTTAGTCTCATCATCATCATCACAATCATCCTCGTCACCATCATCATCAGCAGGCATATCTAAAGCAAAAACACGTCCATAACCCTACAAAAAACACATCAAAACAAAGCCGACAAAACCAAAGACAACAATCTCAAAATAAAAAACCTACCACAGGTGGAGGGTTAGCAGCATCATATTCCTGAATCACCATGGGAAGGGCAACAACACTACCCAACATCCTCTTCATAATATCTAGAATGACCTCATCAGACAACTCGATCTCAGGAATAATACGAGACGCGTCGGAAAGACCAGTATACTCAAAACCAAAGTGTTCCCTTTTCATCAAACGTTTAACTCTCCGGCGCAAGAAACTAGCAACAATCCCATTACCAATTAGACTAGATTGCTTCAGAAAAATAACACAATCAATTAATGGCTTAAGAGTGCATTTCTTAGAAGAAGAAATTTTCTGAGTCCAAGAAGGAAGAGAACTTGGAAGAGAAGATGGATTAAAAGACACAGGGGAATTGGCTGAGACACATAAAACCACTTCTCAGCCCAATCACGAACAGAATCAGAAAGAGACAAAGAAGGAAAGGCCTCTTTAAGGCCTTGCCATGACTGAATCATACAACAACCATAACAAGGGCGTTTAGATTTATCAGTCAAGTGGACACGAAAATAATGATAGAAAAACAACAAGAGAGGGGGAATACCTAGAAAAACTTCACATAGGTGTACGAAGCAGGACAGAAAGAGCACCGCATTGGGAACAAGATGATGAAACTGAATGCCATAGAACTCAAGAAATTGGCACAGAAAATCAGAAGGAGGAAAACAGATCTTAGACCTAACAAAAGAGACAAAAAGAACAACTTGATTTAAACCAGGATTAGGAGACAAGGGATCACTAGGCAACTCATAACCCGAAGAAGCTTGAGCTGGAATCAAGCCCGGCGAAACCAATAGATCAAGCTCTACCTTCTGCGCGGAAGATCTCGGAAACCCTTTGTTTTTCATCTTGTTGACACAAAAAGCATTGGATCTACGAACACCTCGGGCTTATACCCGAACTCAACTTCCAAGGTGTGCCAGTCGATTTGACCAGTTAATTGACAAGGACGATAACTAGAACAACAATGAACGAGACGACGGCGATGCGCCCGGACGTCAAAGCTCAGATTGCTCAAAAAGCGGAACTCGCGAAATAGACGGAGATCCTGTAGATGCAGCTCGTCGAGATTGTAAGAACTCGTAGGTAAACTAGAACTAATGCGATTAAAGGTAGATGTTGTAAAAGTAGATAAAAGTAATAGATTTGTATTTGATAGATTGATTCTTACACCGCCCCTGGGTACATATTTATACTCTGGTAAAAGGAGTTGTAAACAGACACGACTCATACCTAAACAGAACTCCTAATCTTAAGGAAATAAAACAACTCGTGCAAGAGTCGGACTCAAACTATAATAATAATACTAGCATAAAAACCACGAGTTTCCTTATCCGTTTCCCTTGCGATGAAACTTTCCATCGGCAGATTCTTTCAATCTGCAACTTCCTTCTATTGCCATCGGTAATATCCTGCTGACGTTAACCACATCAACTCATGTCCATCGGCAATACCTCTTTATCGACAAACATATCTTCTTTCTCCCTTGACGCTTCTTCAATTAAATTCCCATCGGCGATCGGTAATTTGACCGGCAGTATTGATGTCGATGAGGAATAACGATTACCTCCTTGTCGATCAATGCACTTGGTTTAATATTGACCCATACAAAAAACGGCGTCAACACATGCCCCCCCCCAATTTTGGAGTATAAAATATCTTATGCGCCAAAATTTGCTCTATTGTAATCTTTCCCTCCAAAAACGCCTATGCCATTATTTCGATTAACGCGCACCATTATCGCAAATTACCAACAACTCCCGCAACTGAAGCGCCAACAGTTACAATCCCTTGA